>CATIWQ010024101.1:0-16209 GCA_949673415.1 Euphorbia schlechtendalii
CTGATGTAGAAGGTTCTTGTTGCACTGAAATACACTCCAAGCCTCTCCCTAAATAGGTTCTAACGAGGGAGGTACATGCGATATGGCAACAAGTGCTCCACTCGCTCAAGTACTATCTTTTCTCAGGGAGGCAGATTAGTACAATAGAAAGCTTCGCGGTAATAGGGGTACCTTAGACTTATGGGCTAATCCCTTCTACTACAAATTGTTATTATGAATATGTCAAAATTAAGAGAAAATGGAATAATGTGATCAATAAATTTCGGCACTTATCCAAAATCTAAAACCTTTGAAAAACAAGTTTTTGAAAAATCCCCAGCGGAGTCACCACTGGAGCGGTGGGCCGAGAGCGCGAGGGGATGAGAGGCGCGGTCCACCGGGGTGTTTGAAAAAAGAAAAGCACCGGGTCGGGGCCATGGGAAAAAGGTTTTAAAGAGAAAAAGGTGAAAAACGTTTAAGATCGGTTCGAACTCGAATCCACCGTCTCTTAGTGTGGAGCCGCCACCTGGATTAGCTCTTTCCAGGAAATAGAGTCCTCTGAGGCTTAACATCCGGGGGATGACCCACCAAGACACAGAGATTCAGGTTCGAGATAAGTTGCTTATTTCTCATTGGATCACATTAAATTACATCTATAGAATACCGTTTTCTTTTAATTGTGCATATTCGCACTTACGTCATTTTTGAAGTTTATATGCATGATTCACGTATTGCAAAATATAAACCATCCACAAAGCAGAATATTAAACCATCCACAAAGTAGTAAATAAGTACGGAAAATAAATGCGGAAAATAAAGATTACAAGGCTTCAAAAATCGGGGGATGCAACTGCCCGCTAACCTATTAATTACATTTCCCAAAAAAAAAAGAAATTGCGATACCCGAAGGAAAATTAAATTCCTAAACATACATCTAATCTTGATCTACCTGCATCCATAAAGGTTAGCATAGGGGATAGCATGTATGTTCGATTTTGAATTTTGCGAGGGCTGTGTGGCCTAATTAAAAAATCAATCGCGATATTGTGTTTGTTATTTAAACAAAATCATCCATTTTATTAGCACATCGGTTGCTCATTTTAATTAATGAAAATGCTTGCATGGCAAAAAGATGAGGTTTGTTATCTGGGAATATGTTTTATTCCCTTCGTGGGGGTGTTCTAACATACATCTCATATTAATTAAGAAAAAGATGAAGAAGAAGAATTACAATAGTTGAAATAAAATAAAAGTAATTAAAATCCTAGGTTCACAGATGAAATCAAAAGAAGAAATTAAACATAGAAAGCATGAAATTGCAATTCTAGGAACTTAGAGGCTTACCCTTACTGAATGGATCCACTTCGAAGATATTCGATCGGTCATTGAGAAATCCTCCTCGTCCTTTAGTTTAGGTGAAAATGTTGTAGTAAAACGTCCAAAAATGTTCATTTTAATTCTTGGAAGTAGTTCTCTTTTTATCTGTAAATTTTTTGGGCCCATTTATCGAAATTGACCCGACTATTTATAGGAAAATCCTGAAAAATCCAAAAAATGTAAGATTTTTCGGCAAGGGGTCTCGCCGGAAAAAAATGTCCGGCGAGGCCCCTCACCGGGACTTTGGCGAGGCCATGTGCCTCGCCAAAACTTGGCGAGGCAGCCTCACCAAGCTCTTTGGCGAGGCTCATGCCTCGCCAAAGCTTGGCTAGGGAGCCTCGCTAAGCCCTTTGGCGAGGCTCATGCCTCGCCGAACCCTTTTTGGCGAGGTTCGCCTCGCCCTTTTGGTGTTTCGGGCCCCCGGATCTGGTTTTCCGTCATGTTTGATGTATTTTATGTATTTTTTTATTTATTTTTGTTTTTTTAATTAATATCTGAATAAAATTAAATAATTTTATAAAAAAAACATCCTTTCCAATTTTGAGACGAGAAGGATTCCCATTCGGATGCATTAGGATACCCGAAAATTGTGTGATTCAAGGATAAAATCCCGAAAAAGCCATCATCATCGAACGCGCTAACTGGTACAAAATCCTGTGTTCACACAGGGTATGCATAAGTATGACCCAAAGTATAGCAACTTCCGCATAAGGTAACCAAAATCTCAGGTTTGAGGATACCTATATTGCGACTACAATAAGACATGACACCAACACATGGATGTAGTTATTTCCTAATGTCTATTGCCAATGTGTAACCCGAATAAATTCATGTGTTGACTCAAGGTAATAACTTCAGCTCATTAGATCAACTTGTTAGATCCAATCCAAGGAGTAAGCATCCGCTTCATTGATGTTCAGTCTCAATGAAACAATGACTAGGGATATTTAGACACTTTCATAATTACACATGTGTGCAGTTCTCACCCTACATATCTCCCACTATATCCTTGCACTTTCATGCTATGAAATAGTCATAGACTTTTGTCTTATTATATCAATGAATATTTATACATACATAACAAGACATACATAATATCAACGAGATACGTAATTAAAGAAGATCATCGATATATAACAAAGGTGCCTTATTATTGATAAACAATAATCGTAAACTATTTGTACATAAGTGACTAATAAAGACTTATCACCCTAACTACCCTTGGGCATGCATCATTGTTCCCGAGGTTTTTGGCTATACTCATTCCGAAAGGCTTATCCCAGGCAACGGCACCAAAAACTTGTTCGCCACTTTTCTACTGATAAGTTTAATAACTTGTTCGCAAAATTTTGGCTTTAAAGTATAGGTGTTGTCAATACCACTTATCAAATTGAAAAATGGTGATAACAGTAAGTATATAGTTGCGATGTAGTTTTAAAAGATATCTATCCCACAGGGAAGGAACCAGCTCTAAAGATCAACAAGAGGAACTGAACAAAAGAAAATAATGTAATTTAGTTTGGAGGATTGGAATGATGGATGGATAGACAAATGTATGAAAGATCAGAAAAGATAAAAAGCATATAGATATTCCCTACGAACAAGTATAGCAAAGAAAAAATGCAAAATCATCAAAGATATTACATACACTAGATTAATTTAACAGATTCGGTTCTAAATACTCAGATTTTCAATTATTCAATGTAGAGAAACACATGAAATAACTTTTCTAAATCTAGTGCAAACAAATTAAGATGATTATATAAACCTGGATGACAATGTTACTATGCTTAGTAAAAGGTCACTCTCACATAGCCATATTTAGCAAGTTACCATTCCAAAAATGTTTTCTCACTAAACATGGTTATAATCACAGATCCAGTGATCATACACAATCTCGTTAACCCTGAAACTACTCTTTAAAGTTAACTCAAAAGCATATAACTTGATTAATATAAAAGTCTCAACATGAAATACACATAGACATATCATAAACTTCGAAATAGAAAGTATAAGTAGAAAGCAAAGCAAAGTTGTAAGGTATGCAAGTGATAGCTAAAGTTGATCAAATCGTATCCACTCATTAATGGGAGTCATCAATTCCAGTAATTCCCGCAATTCCTGGGTCAGCTTTGAATTCGGTCTCAACTAGTACAAAACCTTAGCTAGGATGCTATTCTTTGTGAATATCGAACAAATGAATATTGAAGAACGAAAATTTTTTTAATATGTGATTTGCAATTACACTTATACAATAATCACTCGAATATGTAGAGAAATCTAGTGATCGAAATAGGATTCGAATCACTTATACATTTTCCCACTAATACTTACGAATGTAGTGAAATCTATATATTTTTATTCTCTATCTATGTACACACATCTATCATGCCATGCACCACTTTATCCACCACTTGTTCCCACGAAATTGGTGAATTTGGGACCCTATTTATACAGTAGGAAGGGTTACGTCTATCCAAGCGAAGAGTCGTATCCATTGGCGAAAGATTGCATCACTGCATTGTGATTGGATGAGAAGCTTTATCCTTATCCACAATGGAAAGGAACCTTTTCATGATTGGTTGACTTCTAAAAGGTGTCTTTTCATTTGGTAGTTGATGGCGGTTGATCGTTCTTATCTGGTAATTGATAGTTGAGAAGAGTTGAACAAAAAACCATCAATGTCGTGACCATCAATACTTGGTAGGCAACTTTTTGTTCTGAAGAATACTAAGTAGTGATAGCGAATGGTTGTCGCGACCGTGAATTGTGTGTTTCTTCAAAATCCTTCTTGTAACTTTACCGATCTTCGACAGCTTTGATCCTAAGTCAAATCCTTAAGTTCTACTCATATTTTTACACCTTTTTCACTCTTTTTCATAAATTTCCAACTTTAATCATTTCACTTCCAAGATTTACCTAGTACCTGCATTTGCATAAAAAACAACTACATACCACGTGAATTCTTTTATATGAAATATAAAAATGACTTAAACTATGGTGTTTAATGTGTAAAATTATTATGATAATAAGTGTAATTATACGCTTATCAATCATGTATAAAAAACTCCCACTTGCACTAGAACCAATGGCCCATGTGCTCCATGCCTTACTCATTAACATGCCAATCATGCTTAACATGAGTTAGTGGTTTTGTTAGCCCAACCACTAGATTTCTGATCTGTAGGGATGTATTCTAAGCTTACATCTTTTCTAGAAACTATCTCCTGAATGCGATGGAACTTCTAAGTATGTGTCCATTTCTCTAATGAGATCATGGTTCCTTTTCCAGAGCAATAGCCCCATTGTTATTGCAATAGACCACTATTAGATTTACAATGCTGGACACCACGCAAAGATCACCGATAAATCCCTTTAAAGTCAATTTGAAAGCATATAACTTCATCAATATAAGTGATGCAAGTGAAAGCTAAAGTTGATAAAACTGTATCCACTCTTTAATGGGAGTCCTCAATACCCACAATTCCTGCGTTTGCTTTGAATTAGGTCTCGACTCGTACAGAACCTCCACTAGGATGCTATTCTTTGTGAATATCGAACAAATGAATATTGAAGAATGAAACCTTTTATTGATAAGTGATTTGCAATTACACTTATACAACAATCGCTCGAATATGTCAAGAAATATAGTGATCAAAATAGGGTTCAAATCACTTATACATTTTCTTGCTAAAACTTACGAATGTAGCGAAATCTAGATATTTTTATTCTCTATCTATGCACACACGTCTATCAAGCCATGCACCACTTTATCCACCACTTGTTCCTACAAAATTAGTGAGTTTGGAGCCCTATTTATAGAGTATGAAGGGTTGCGTCTATCCAAGCGAAGAGTCGTATCCATTGGTGAACGATTGCATCACTTCGTTGTGATTGGATGAGAAGCTTTATCCTTATCCACAATTCAAAGGCACCTTTTCATAATTGGTTGACTTCCAAAAAGTGTCTTTTCATTTGGTAGTTGATGGTGGTTGATGACAGTTAATCATTCTTATCTGGCAGTTGATAGTTGAGAAGAGTTGACAAAAAAATTGTCAATGTCGCGACTGTGAATACTTGGTTGGCAACTTTTTGTTATGAAGAATACTAAGTCGTGATCGTGAATGGTTGTCATGACCATGAATTGTGTTTTTCTTCAGAATCCTTCTTGTAACTCTACCGATCTTCGACAGCTTCGATCCTAAGCCAAATCCTTATGTTCCACGCATCTTTTTGCACCTTTTTCACTCTTTTTTCATAGATTTCCAACTTTAATCATTTTACTTCCCACATTTACCTTGTACTTGCATTTGCATAAAAAAACAACTACATACCACGTGATATCTTTTATATGAAGTATACAAATGACTTAAATTATAGTGTTAAATGTGTAAAATTATCATGATAATAAGTGTAATTATACATTATCACAGATGATGAGAACGAAATCCGTAGTTCTAGGAATTCAGAGGCTTACCCTTTCGGTGTGAATCCACTTTGGCATATCCATCTGATTCTCGGGAGCATTCCTCGTTTGTTGTGATTTAATTTTGGTTTGAATGGAAAATAAGTGTTTATTATCCACAAGATAATCAGACTCAGGTTCTAAATTTGTTTTAGACTTGAGAATATCTGAGGATTTTTTCAAAAAAGAATAATAGAAGAAATAGATGAAAGAGAGTTGATTTGAAAATCAAAAGTTTTGGAATCCAAAAGTGTTTGGATCCGAATTATCTAAGAAAATTTGAAAGAAACTATTTTGTAGTTTTTGCCTCTAAAAATCAGATTTTTCTCTGAAATTTCGGGCCCTCTTCAATCCAAAAAAGTCCCAAATTTATAGAAATTCGAAACGATCGTAAACCTAGCTCTCTGGAGAGTTCAGCGACCTCGCTGAACTCTCCAACGAGCCTCGTTGGAGATTCCAGCGAGGTGCTGGAATTTCCAATGAAGGTGGCCAAAGAAATCCCACTTTGGGATTTCTTTGGTCCACGCTAAATATTTTTTTTAAATTTTTTTTATTTTAAAATATTATATATATATATATATATATATATATATATATATATATATTCCAAATAATCCAATTAAATTATTTTGGACCCTTAAAATATTATAAGCCTTTAAATTTTCGCTGAGCCTTTTAAATAATTTTTATGGTCCTAAATATTTATTTAGGGTCCTAAACATTATTTTTAATGAGGAGAACTCCTATTTGAAGATCATTGGACGATAAAAAACTATGTTATTCAAGGATAAAAATCCTGAAAAGCCATCATCATTGAACGCGCGAGCTGGTACAAAATCTCGTGCTCACAACGGGCTAACCAATGATCATAAAATTAGACTTAAAACCCCTTCAAATGGCGACCTAGAAGAAATGGAGCCTGAAGCAATCTATTCTGTTATCGAGAAAGTGGTGAACACTAGTTACAAATGGCATGTGGAGATAAAACATTCAAATGATTCAGGAGGTGATGTTGTTCAACAATTTTCAAAGAAAGTTGAGGCATTATCCCAGCAAGTTTGTCAAATGAGGATGCCTATTTACCAACTTATTCAGCAACTTCAACATTTATTCTATCAACCTCAATTTCCTACCCGACTATCTCTAATGACATTCCATCAATCTCAGTTCCTTTTTCTACAACCTTATTTTTTATTCCAACAACCTCAGAGTTCTATTCAGGATCATCAACAACCTCAATTTTTATTTGGGCAATCTCATCAACCATTCCAATAAACTCAGTATAACTTTCAACAGGTTGCACCAATTTTTGAACCTAAGTATGAAGTCTATGGAGAAAACTTGAGAATTAATCAAGAACTTAGAAGCCCAATCTGAGTAACTAATCGACATGGTGATTACAAGAGATGAAGTGGGCATTCCATGCAACACATGGAGTATTAGAAAAGGGATGGTAAGGTTTCTTATGATTCTAACATGCTTGTTATTGATGATATTTATAATGCAGGTGAGCAAGTTGAGGAAGTGATTGAGCAACACCATGAGCAATCTGATATGAAGCAACCTCAAGTTCAAGAGTATAATTGAGATATCTTTAAAGATGAGATGAAAGTTATTGAAGTAGATATCAAAGAAAAAACAGATTGCTGGCAATCCTTTATTGAGAATCAATAAAAAAGATCATGGAGAGAGTTGGATGTGATACAACAAAAGACTTCATACATTAGCCCACCTCATTCAAATTTTATTAATGAACCTCCTTGAAGCAACCTTGAGGAGATTAGAGTCCACTTCAAACACCAATTGAAGCATTTTGATGAGCTCAAGCTCATTTTCTCATTTTCTCATTTTTAATAATATTTTCATTTATCTTTTATTGGTATAATTTTAATTGTGGAATTTTTTATTATTATGTAGGTACATAAATCAATTAAGTATGGGGAAGCAACATGGAAAGCATAAGCTAAACTTTTTGTTGCTCATCATACTTGATTCAATTTATCTTATTTTTACCAGAAGTGGTTTGATATTTAAATACATTCTTTCTTCCATTGAAGTTATTCTTTATCAATCCCTTAAACTCACACTCAGGTATGTACTTCCACTTGTGCTCAGAAATCTTATATTTGATAGATTTATGATCTCAACAACCTTCCATTCCTCTATTACTTTGATATGCTTTGAAGATAAAGCCTTGTTTAAGTATTGGGATGAAGGGCTAGGCCTTGATTTAATTATTTCTCATTGATATGATGATGGTAACTCCTTATTCAATTGCTTTTAGTTTTGTACCTGGTTGCTGCCGATTCCCTACGTAGATAGGTTGCTGAAACTGAGTTATACCAATTTAAGCATGTTTTTGAATTATTTTGAAAACTGTTTTGTACAGATGTTGTGATGTTTTATGCATTTTTTGTTATGCAATTTAGTTTTTGGAGAATGCTTAGAATTTGACATATTGATGATTAAATTACATGAGTAGGATTAACAAAGCTAATAGAATATAGACATGTAAATAAGAGTTGTTTGTCAATTTCTTTGGCTAATTAAATGCAATTAAGCTTATTTGATGAGAATTTTGAGCCTTGAATATTGTTTAATTTCTTGTTGAGTAAACTAGAACTTGATTTAGTTTGTACTTGTTGAGACCACATGTTAATCACTTACATAAGATGATGAAGGCATTAGGTTCAGCCCACTTTTTAGCCAAAAAGTCAGCCAAAATGATTCATTTCCCTTAGACAGCCCCTTTGAGCCATTAACCTTTTTTAAAAAAACTAAAATGTTTTAGCCAAATCCCTTCACTTTGATTTTCCTTTTTTTTACCCGGAATTTTCCATGAGAAGTTTTCAAATATTAAAGCAAGTTTACAAAAATTCATTGTGACTTACACCTTTGATCAAATCTTGGAAATTTGCATGAATTCCATTATTTTGAAACAACCTTTATCTGTTTCTAGAACAACACTTTGACAAAAGTAGTAGCAACCTTAGCTATTGAAATTTTTGGTTTTATTATGAGGCAAGCTTGTTGATCTCTTCACAATTGTTTAAGTTTTCCAAAATTCATATTCATTACTAGAATACTTAAAAATTCTATGTTATGATTCAAATTGTGCCAATCTTTCCAAAAAATATCCTTGAATTTGTACAGCCCTACGATTGCTGCATAAGTTTGTTTTTGTAAAAGAAGCTTTATTGTAACCCTTGATTACTTTCTCATGGTAAATTCCCTTACCCAAAATATCTATTCTTGACCTACCTGACCCCATTCCTACATTACAACCCTTTTTAAAGACCTATTTGATTATGTGTTGTGATTGATAAAGTGGTGGAGATAAGACCGATTCTCAAGCCTATTTGTGAGGCACTAAATTGCATTGATGCCATATTATCAACTAATTTGCTCTAAGTTATTCATCTTAAATTTCTTTTTATGTTAAGTTAACTTGCTAAGGCTGTTCAATCATCTCATGCCTCAAGATTTATTTTCTCTTTGAACTACTTTATCATGACTTGTTTTTCCAGTTCGCTCTTTCTTTGTTTTAAAGATTTTTCGCACTTATCTTTTCTTCTTTTCCTTTGGTATTGCTTGAGGACAAGCTAGTTATTTTTGAGTGTCTATCTTATAGCAGTCTCCAATGTATTATCTGAATACATTCATGTGTTAACTCAAGGTACCACCTTCAGCTCGTGAGATCAGCTGCTTAGATATATCCAAGGAGTAAGCCTACACATACTAATCTGTCCGCTTCATTGATGTCCAATCTCAATGAAACTATGACTAGGGATATTTAGACTATTCATAGTAACACACGTGTGCAGTTCTCACACCACATAGCTCCCACTATGTCCTCGCACTTTCACGCTATGAAGTATTCACGGACTTTATCTTATCAACACACATTTATAATAATACATATATATGATACCAACGAGATACATAGTTTAAACAAACATTGATAAATAATAAAGATGCCTTTATTATTATTAATAATAATCTAAAACTGTTTGTACATTATAACTAATTAAGGTATATCGCCCTAATTGTCTCTAGGGCATACATAATGTCTAACAAGAGGAATTTTCTTTGATTTGGGACTTTGTCTTACTTTAGCTTTTCTTTGAGGTTGCTCCTTTTGTTTATTCTTGTAACAGTTTGTAAGAAGAAATAAAAAGCGTGATGACACATCAGAAGTTAAGAAGTTCTTTAATTGATAGACAAAAACTTGTAATATTTCATTAAGATCAAAAGCTTAGTCTGTACACAAAATGTGTTCTGAGCTAAGTGATTACCAAATAAGTCCTATTACAATTTTATCTATTTTATAACTATTTGTGCGACTGATTTGAAGGTTGTTTTGAGTTTTTTGGATGGCTTCTTTGATGGTGCGACTGATTTTGTTATTGTTGATGCTGTTGATGTTGAGATTAATGCTGAGACTGAGACTGATGTTGGGGTTGCTTTGTAAGGATGACTTGTACTGATTCGTAGTTCTTTGAGCATCTTTAGCTACCTTCTCCCCCTTTGTTAGCTATTCCTTGATAATTTGTTCAAGATACAGATTGAAGGAATCAATGGTAGATTGAAAGTCCTCCTACTTTCCAATGATGAACGGTTAAATCTCTTGCTCTAGCTTCTCTTTTCCCTCGATAGTAAGGATATCTTGATCATTAAGCTCAGTGAGAAGTAAGTGATGACACCTAGAAAGATGAGCAATTTGATTGAACCCTTGGCAGGTGAAATGTTAAAAGCACTAGAATAGAGCTTTGAAATCTGATGTAGACAATGCAATCTTCATCTTTACTTCCATATCAAGGATCCTTGGGCATATTAAATACATAGATCTTGTAGTAAAGTCAATATCCCTTGCATCATGAATTCCAGTGGTCACTAGTTAATCCACATGCTTCTGCATGTCTTTAAGACGAATCTTAATAACATTTTTTTATGCATTGAGAGATCATTATCCTGGTCTAGAGACTCAGTTGGTTTCGAGAAGAGTTTTCCCATAGCATCGAGAAGGGCCTTTTTCACCTTTTTAATTGAATCAGTTGTGTTGTCATCAACCACTTTGTAGACAAATTCAAGCTTATCATTAAGTGCATCTATGCTCATAAACTTCTCAGCTTTCTTTGTAGCTTCATCAACCATCCTTATCACCCTATATATCTTTTTATCATAGCTCACCATTAGCTTAGACATACTCTCCATCAATTTTGCAATGTTGTGATTGAAATCCTTAGTGACCTCCACTTCCTTGTAGACATTTTCAATTTGGAGTCAGTGCTGTGCTTTATTTTAGCCTGCCCCTCGCCAAACTTATGAAACTGTGTAGCTTGAGTTACAAATGTAGCATTCAAGATAATCAGCTGCAACATCAATACTATTCTTCATCTTTCTTGCTACCGTGTTAGCGATAATAGTAGATGTGGAAATAGAACTTATAGTTGTATTGGGTTGAGTTGTAGATTTAGAAAGTTCAGTTAGGATTAGCGCCATCTTGTCCACAAGGCTTTTTGTGCTCTCCTTCGCCAAATGGTTGAGAGTTGCATATAAACTTCCTTGAATCTTTTCAAACTCTTCAAAGTAGATGGATTCAAAAGGAACACTTGAGTGCGCATCGAACTTTGGTAACTTTGTTTTTTTTTTTTTACGCATAAGTCCGTCAATTCTTGAGATAGTCGCACTTGGCTTACTAATCCATCTAACTTAGCATCAGTTTTGAGAGTTGGGAATTTCTTCCTTGTCAACTCCTGAATTTGAGCCAATATGGCTAAATTAGCCATGTCCTCTTAGACTAACTTGCTGCTAGAGGGAGATGCCTCATTGGCTGTAAAATTTCCCTTAGCACCTTCCTCACTTGCTTTTCCTTACTGAGTAGAGTTCTCAACTTCAAGAACTTCTCTAATAAGAGGGATTAGAGGGGTAGAAGATGGGGTTGAAGAAATGGTAGGTTTAGAGGTATTTTGTACATTTTGAGAGGAAGGGGTTGGTTTAGATTTTTTAGGGGAATGAATGATGGCATTTTGAGTGTTATGAGGAGGTGAAAAAAAATCTTGAGGTTGGTTAGGAGAAGGAGTATAAACTGGGGAATTCATAGTTTCTAGAATGTGAGGAGGGAAATTTACTAGAGAGGAAGGAATTTGGGAATATATAGGAGTAGCAATTTCAGGATTTACTTAATAAGTAGGCTTAGGATATTTAGAAGAAATGGGGGAAGGATTTAAAGGTACCTGTAGGTTGGCTATTTGACCCAAGGATGGATCAGCTTCAAGTAACTCAACTTGAGTTGGAAGAGGCTCAGGCTGAGTGTGAATGGGCTTTGGGATGCTAGAACCAAGAAGAGCATATTCTTCTTGATTGAGAATTTCCACGTGATCACAAGCATCTTCATCATTGCTCACCACTTGAATAGATTTCTTCGTTGGGTGAGTGATGGCAGAACGCTTGTATTGAGTGCATGTAGCTTTGGAAATTACTTTCTCCACTTGGGTTGCAACCTCAGATTTAGCGGTTTCAAGGTTCTCTTTACCTTTCTTAAAGCTCCCTTGCCCCACATTTATCTTCAGTCTCCTCTAGCTTGCACTTTCTCCGGAGAAGGGTTTCCTCTTACTCCATGGCATCCTCTTCTTCCTCAGCTCTTTGTTTCGTGTCAGCTTCCCTCTAAGCATGAGTTTTCAATTTCATCCTATTTCTTTGCCTTGCTTGAGGCTGGGCAGGCGTATTTCCTGCCCTTCATTTTACCAGGCTTTTCCTTGCCTTGGAAGAAGCAGCTCTTGGTTTGGGTGATGTAAGAGCAGAGGCTATTGATATTTGCTCCATCTTGGTAGAAAGTGGAACATCATCAGCAGTGTCCTCGCTATCTTCCTTGAAGTCCACCATAAAACCGTCTTCATCTTCCTTCAAGATGTCCTTTGGGAACATAATCAGTGCTACCTTATCCTTCTTCTTTGCATCTTGGGCCTTGTTATACCGAGTGTGAACCTGGTTATGGTAGAGCTTGCTGAAGTGATTCATGTCAAGAGTCTTCTTCAAAGGAATCAAAATCTCTCCTGACCCATCAATGAATGAGGACACATCCATTCGCACAACCTTCATCAAGGCAATGATTATATAACCTTAATGATAGACAATAGTAACTTTGATCAAGTGATGAAGGATCATCACTGGCCAATTAAGTTGCTTACCTTCTACCATATGGTAGACCATGCACCTTTCGAAGTATGTGTAGCTTAAGAGAGAGCCCATCTTGGCCAATAACAACTTCACAAGTAGCTCATGGCAAGCTCTTGCACCCCAACTCATCCCTGATGTTGAAATCTCACCGGATCCATAATTAGCAAGAAGTTCCCAATCCTCTGGGATAGTAACAGACTGTGCCCTTGCATGGCATGTTCAAGAGACTTCCTAGCAGCTTGGCACAAATTAGGTGGGATTATTATCGATTTCCACAATAAGCACATCATTGTACCCCTAGATAGTGTACAAGTTTTCATAAAAGCTCTTGATTAAGCCTTTAATTGTAGGGCCTTCCAACAGTAGGAACCTTGTGAAGGATCTTGTGCTTCAGCAGTCCTTCATAGCCCACTTCATACACTAGGCCAAAATCTAGGTTTGTTGCCCAATTAACTTTAGTGAAAACGGTTCTAACTGGGAAAATAATCTTCTCCATAGTTCCATCGATGTTCACATACACACTCCTCTTGGAAGCGTTTTGAAGGATAAAGGTTATTTTGGTGATCGCTATTTCATATGAAAAGAAATTTGAGAGAAGAGAGAAATTTAGGTTCTTTTGTAGAGAAACAATTGAGATTTCGAATTGCAAGTAACCTATCTCTTCATTAGATTGTAGCTTTTATAAACCTCTTCAACTTGCAGAGATACATGGTGCTCATAAAGAACATGATGAGAAATGGATGCTGAGATTAACAAAGATTTAACTGATATAGTAAAATAGTGAGTTTTGATTTCGGACGGTTCTAATTACAAAACATCCTTTGGATAACTTGATTTTTGAGTTTTAACCGCGAAACTAAATCTCACAGCGTTACTTTAAAATGTAAATAGTGTTAAATAACTATTATCTTGTTCGGTTGAGTTGAGACTTGACTATCAACACTTAGCCAAATTTATTGATTTTTCTTCATATGTGGTTCGCTATACCTATAAGCTATCTTAGAACATTTAATAGTTCCTTGGCTGAAGGTTTGATGAATATGTCAGCTCGCTATTCTTTTGAAGGAACATATTCCAATTTGACATCTCCCCTTAGCACATGATCCCTTGTGAAGTGATATCTTATATTGACATGCTTTATCCTGCTATGTTGAACTAGTTTCTTAGATAGGCCAATTGCGCTTTTGTTATCACACATAATTTCAAGGCATTTTGACTTTATACCATCTCTAATTGCTGCTTGATCCATAGCAGTTTTGCTACACAACTTCCTACCACCATGTACTCAGCTTCAGCTATACTCAGAGCAATTGAAGTTTGCTTCTTGTTGTACCATGAGACAAGGCATTCTCTAAGGAAATGACATCCTCCTGTGGTGCTTTTCCTACCAAACCTGTCTCTGGCATAGTCAGCATCTGTGAATCCTCTAGGAGTGAAATATGAGCAATTGGGATACCACAGACTTGCATCAAGAGAAGCTTGCAAGTACTATAAAATTCTCTTAACAACTGCTAAATGAGATTATTTGGGGTCAGCTTGATAGCGTGCTTAATAGCACACAGAATATTGAATATCAGGCATGCTGGTAGTTAAGTAGAGGAGAGAACCGATAATACCTCTATACAATTTGCTATCTACAAGTTTACCAACTTCATCCTTACTCAAGATTGTGTCAGTGGCCATGGGAGTGGACATTGGCTTCGAATGTTCCATTTCAAACTTCTTCAAGGCTTCTTTGGCATACTTTGCTTGATTGATGAAGATTCCATCTTCACTCTGCTTGATTTGAAGTCCAAAAAGAACTTGAGCTCTCCCATCATTGACATTTAAAATTTGCTATTCATTTACTTGTTGAACTCCTTGCATAGCTTCTCATCAATTCCTCTGAAAATAATATCATCCACATAGATTTAGCCTAGCAACACATCTTCTTTTCTTCACTGGATAAATAGAGTCATGTCTTCTTTCCCTCTTTCATAACCTTTACTGATAAAAAAATTGGTCAACCTCTGATAACTTGCTCTAAGAGTCTGCTTCAATCCGTAAAGAGGTTTCTTCAGTTTGAAAACATGCTCAGAATTCTTTGGATCTTCAAAGCTTGGAGGCTAGCAGACATAAACTTCCTCTTGGATGAAGCCATTCAGGAATGCACTCTTAACATCCATTTGAAATAACTTCAAGTTCATATGGGATACGAAAGAACATAAGATCTTGATTACTTCAAGCCAAGCAATAGGAGCATATGTTTCATCATAATCTATTCCTTCGTGCTAATTGTAGTATTGAGCAACAAGCTTGGCCTTGTTCCTGAAAACAACACCATCTTCGTCTAGCTTATTCTTGAAAACCCATTTGGTGGTGATAATTGATTTTCCTTTAGGCTTTGGAACTAGATCACAAACATCATTGCGCTTAAACTGATCCAGCTCCTCTTGCATCATGATTACCCAATAATCATCTCCTTTCGTGTCTTCAAACTTCTTGGGTTCAATCAATGAGATGAATGCTAGATGGCTCATCATTCTGCTAAGCTAACTGATAAGTGTATAATTACACTTCTTATCTTGATATTTTCAATCATAAAATGATATGGTTTAGAGTTATTTTATACTTCATATAAAAGATTTCACGTGGTATGTAGTTGTTTTTAATGCAAGTGCAAAAACTAGGTGAATCCTGGGAGTGAAATGATTAAAGATGGAATTCTATGCAAAAAGAGTGAAAAAGGTGCAAAAAGATGTGTGGAATGCAAGGAATTGGCTTAGTATCATAGTTGTCAAAGATCGGCAAAGTTGCAAAGAAGAATCATGAAGAAAGGTACATGTCACAATCGTGATACCTACACGTGGTCACGACTTGTCATTCTTCACAAATAGAAAGTTACGAACCATTGTTCATGATCGTGATATGTATGTCACGCTCACAACTTGTGACGGTTTTGGTAAACTCTTCTCAACTTCCAACCTCCGGATAAGAACGATCAATCGCCATCAACCGCCACCAACTATCAAATGAAAATACACCTTTTGGAGGCAATCCAATCATGAAAAGGTGCTTATCCATTAAAGATAAGGATGAAAACTTACATCTAATCACATTGAAGATGATGCAACCCTTCACCAATGTACACGACTCTTCGTTTGGATAAACACAACCTCTCACACTCTATAAATAGAGTTCCAAACAAACCAATTTCGTGAATAATGATG
>CATIWQ010024110.1:0-10212 GCA_949673415.1 Euphorbia schlechtendalii
TCATCTTGTTATTGGAGATTAAAATATGGTTATCTTGAAAGTTGAACAAATTAATAGGGGTAGGAATGAAAAACTCAGAGAAAAAGAACATTGGAAATGCAAATGACAATAAAAAAGAGATATCAAAATCCCTCTAAAACAACAATATTTAGTAGACGGAGGGAGTAATTTGTAGATTGAACTCATGTGTTTCTGATTGTTTATAAGCTTATCAAGTGATCGAGGTCTTAACCTGTGGTTAAGACTGAAGCTGTGGACTCTAAAGATCTCATATTCGAGTCACATCCGGGGTGGGTTAGGGATTTTCCTTTCCATTTAATGTAAGCCCAAATGAGTCAAATTTTTTCTTATCAAAATAAATTATAAATACTTTCTGAATTACAAGTTGGGTGATGAACTATTTTTTATGACTTGTATTTTAATTTATACTATGATAACTTAAAAATTATAAGTTTTTTTTGAAAAACTTAAAAATTATTATTTATACTATTATTTTAAAAATTATAAGTTGAATATTTATGTGTACCAATTGAAGTATTTTATTTATATTGAGATGGAGAATAATGAACTGTTCGTCTAGCAGGAGAAAAACAATTCCAAGAGTTAAAACTCATTTAGCATAACTTGTTGGAATTTCTTCCCAATATTGATTAACTAAATATAATATGCATTATAAAATATATGTATCTGCAACAATTCGAATTAAAAATTTAACCTTTTTATTGCAAATTTCTAGTGGTTGTGATATTAAAAATCACGGGTTTGAGTTTATATACGGGTAAGTGATGATTTTTTTTAATACTTATGTAAACGTAATGGTGTAATTTTATTAAAAAATTTATAAGTTAAATAATTGAAATAAATAAATAAAACCATCTAAGAATTGACAAAATAAAAACTAATATACGTGCTTTTTGTGTATAACATGAATATTTTATTGAAATAATCTTGTTCAGCTAAAACTCCTCATTTTTTTTTCGCTCAAGAGTAAACAAAAAATTTGAAAACCACCCCAAAACAACAATTTTTTTTATTTAAAGTCTTTATTCTTCTTTTAAGAGAAAAAGTAATAATTAACTTTGAGGCTAATTAATTTGCCAACAATCTCCAACTAATATAAGAATTTTGTTTGATGGGATTTTAATTAGTTTGCAATGAAATTGAAAGAGATGGTTGGAGAGGCATAAATGCATGCTTAATTTATGCTTGATTGATTTAATGAATTCAATTCCAGTCACACTCTCTACTCTTTTCACATAGTTTTCATCACAAAAAAAGACATTGTTCTATTTTATACAGTTTCATATAATCGGCCAACTTTTTGAAAATTATTACGACTGAATTTATAGTTTTATACTATTCTTTCTTAGAGTTTGACCATTAAACTTAAAGGTGGAAAATTTGAACACGGCTATCTAGTGATACAAAATGTGGCTTTACATTGTTTTTTCTCTTGCAACCAGGCCCCTATGGTGTGTAATGGGCATTATTTTTGGAATCGGAAGTCACCGAATCGGGGAAAATGATGGTTAATGAATTTAAAATTCAACCGGATTAAATCGATGATCGAACCGGATTTTCTAAAAATTTATCAAATACTAATATTTTTAATAATCTGATATCAAACAAATAATATAAGTTACATTTTTCAATAATTAATAATATTTTTAATGTTAATACTTCATATACAAAGTTTATTCTTCAAATAAAAAATACAACATAATAATCAATACAATTTGATGAAAAGAATGTTAATAATTTTGTATGAGACCATATATCATTGGATGAGACCATATATTATAAATTGAATTAAAAAAAATAGTCAAAGATTTAATGTACATATATTCGATAAAAAGTAATGTACATTCAATATCATTTTCCTACTAATAAATAAATAAATATTACTTTGATTTTTAAAAATTTAAAATTAAACACAATTCAAAATTTAATTGAACATATCATTTAAAGATAAAACAAATTTATTTACACAATGCACTAAATAAATAAAGTAAATATGTAATTTATAAATATGTAAAAGTTTGATGTGAATATTATAAATGAAATAAAATAGAAATATAAAACAAATAGGTGTTGTAGTTGAGTAGTAGATATAATGGATAATAAGTTAGAGGTTGTAGGTTCGATTTTTACCTATTGCAGAAAAACATTAAAACATATAATTATATTAAATATCAATGAACCAGCTGGTTGGATGAACCGATTTCCGATTCGACCAGGTTTAACCGACCGGTTCAACCAGTCAACGTTCGATCTTTGACCCGATTGAAAACCGTTAAGAAATCGATTAGGCCAGTGACCGATTCCGATCGAACCCGATTCGCCCGTCCGATCTGGTTCGGTAATGGGTGCAACCTTTCCAATGCCAATGTCTAGAAAGGGTTAAAATAAATTTTATTTAGGGAATTTGTAAAAAATGTAGGATTTGAGAATTTTAATTACATATTTGAAACATTGATGTGAGAAAGTCTCTCACGTGCCTATCTTCAGAATTGTTGAACTTGTATGCGTCTCCTTGCACAGTGGTCGGAACCTGCAAGACAAGGGGGTGACTATGGGGGACTAACCGTGTGACCGGCGTAGCCTCTCCGACGCTTAAGTTAGTGACGAAATTAAGAGAGGAGGCAAGAAGTAAGTATTGAGAGTGTGAGAGAATAATGTACATTTGTAATGTGTAAGAGGCTATATATATATAAGGATTGGATGAGCCCAAGTAGTGATGGAGTTTAAATCTACCACTAGTGGCTCACTCCTACTTGAAGTATGCCTCTTTGCAAGATAGAGTCCAACTAAGAGTGAATCTGTAGTTGGTTGGATAGACATAAAAGGTGACCCGGCATCTTGCCTCTAGAGGAAAGTGACTCGGCAGGACAGGTGGCCACGGTGCGAGGGCTTGCTGTGATGACCACGCGCGTAATTATACCATACCAGGTTATCAATATTTACACTTTTGTATTGCGATGGCTGACTTTTTTAAAGTTTTGGTTTTCTCTTTTACGTTCCATCATGTTTTTTCATTTTACGTTTCAGTATCAACTCCTCTTCCGTTGTAGAAAAAAGCAACAATTGAATAGATGATTTCTGCAGAATAATATATGGGTTATTTCCTTCAAATGGCGCAATAAAAAACAATTGTAGAGACACTACGCCATAGATCGCCTATAGCAATAATAAAAAATCGATGCATAAATTACTTAAAATGTTGCAACAGTACTAGGGCAACCTTTTTTTAAAAATTATGGGGTTGCTTTTTTTGCCATGGCTATAGGTACCTGTTGCTACATTTTTTTGAACTGTATCAATGTACATATAATTCGATGCTTAAAGCACCTGTTGCAACGTATCCTCTATCTGGGGCAATGTTATTTGGTCGTTGCAACCAAACCTTCACCGTAACCATCCGACGTTACCGTTAATAGCCGTTAAGTTCGATTTTGCAACCCTTTTTGTCAAGTTGTAATGCTGTGTAAATCACACTTTATTTTGTAATTGCAACTTAACCTGAAAACTATTGCAACCACTTTTTTATATTACACATTGTTTGCTTAGCAACACTTTTGTGTTATGGCAGCGACTTACAATTTACATTTAATGTGTGTGTGTAGCACCATATATATTTATACATTTGAAATACTAATTAATTGCATACAATTTCAATAACAAACTATTCAATATTAAGAAGCAAGTTAAGGTAACATCTTGAATTCTTGATACAAAAAAGTTGTACCAAATTACACAAACAAGTTCTTAAGTTCATAGTACCAAAGTACACAAAACACATAAAGAAGTTCAAAACACAAACTGAATAGCCCATAATCTACTCCCTTGCAGATGCAATGTCATCATTGTCACTTGAAATGTCATCAAAATCATCCAAATAATCCAAATTGATGTTAAATGTAGGATAATGCTTAGCATATTTTTTCACCAATAAAGAAAACATTTGATTAACCTTTTGTTCCACCTTTTGGTTCACAGCCTCCTCAATTTCAAGTTTGAGTTGTTCTTTCATGGTGGATGTCAATTCTTTAAAGCTGGTAGACTCTGAGTTGTTGGATCCTGTTGTTGTTGTCTTCACCTTTTTGGATAATCCATGCTTACCAACAAGCCATGATTGTCCATGTGATTTATCCCCGGAAACAAGTTGATCAACACTCTCATTATGAGCACCGGATGAGCACAAGTCTTGAATAGCTTTCTGCAGATTCACCAATACGCAGTTGTGAGTATATGGATTGATTTGTTAATATATAAGGTTAGGGATTACTACTGAGAATTTTAAAATTAACGACTTCAGTTTGTGATTTGTATTCCCGACCATCTGTACGTTTGCGTGTTGCAATGAACACATCAGTTTTTGACGGTGCAACCCCATCTTCATTTCGAAGTTGCTATCAATAAAGAAATAAAAAATGGAAAACATGAGTACAAGTATAAAATTTGCGGTTATCTTGCTAGTTTTGTCTTGTCATAATTGATTTTTCAATGAGTAATCAAATAAAAACTGTGCAACCCAACAGTTCTAACAAATATATGCAGTTAAGATTCATTCAACCATTGTAGAAGAAGACGATGCTATGATATTGACAAAACTACCCTTGCACAAAATTGGAACTTCTAGCAAAAGTTTATATATAGTGAGCAATGTTTGAAAGGAATAAACTTATACAAGTTCCCTGCAATTTCCGACCATTGTCATCATACATAATAGAGCAGAACCACATATATTCCCATAGTGATTAAAAAAATCATACAATTAAGCAAGTAGCAGAATCATGCCATAATGAAAGGTAGGGTAACCCTTTTTTCACTTCAACTACAGTTTCTTACCAGAAAGTAAATGCATCATAATCATTTATCAGAACCAACCAAAAGACTTCACATCTATCCATCACACGCTTCAACACACACACACACACTCACAAATTTCTGTTTTTTCTAAAACAAAGAAGAAGAAGAAAAAAAGAGCAAATACAGAGAAATTAAGTATCCTCTTGCACAATGCACCACTAGCATGTAGCACAAATTCACAAGAGTTGCATGTATTAACAATTATGATAAAATATATCTAAAATATATGTTGCATACCAATTTCTTAATGATCTGAGCGAAACTTATTGGGCCTGCAGTGTGTTTCCTTGAGTTTCTTATTATTTTTAGCATTTTTCTCTTCTATTGCATACAATTAAGTTCCAAGTAAAAGATTCGGAATTGCCACTTTTATAAAGAAAGGAAATTTCATATTACCTTCACTTTTGGATCTTTCCAATATGCTAAGAGCTCTGTGAATTCTTCAATTGGAATATCTGTTGGCTTGTTTGCTAACTTTTCCTCATTTGTTTCATAGGGAGTGAAATATTTACTCTTCACACGGCTCTTATGTAGCTTCCATGCATCACGGATTGTATCCATTACCCAACGTTTTGCTTCTTTAGGAACATCATATTTATCCTAAAATATAAACAATTAAGGAATTAAAAATTGTAATTGAAAATTAAAAGCAAAATTCAAAATTACAAGACTTACCTTCACATAATCCCATAGGTTTTGCTTGCTCGAAAGTTGCTCCAGTTTACAAAATTAAGAGACACATACTCCCTTGCTAATGTTCCCAAAAACTTACTAAATCTCGAAACCAAATTAGAATTAGCTGAAACAGGTTGGAGATTTTCATTCAAATGTATAACTTCTCAATCTTCAACCTTCCCTGTATGAATAGCAGACATCTTCATTTTCCCCCTTCGTTTTATAGGTGCACATTGACCTTCACTTGCATCTGTCAATTGAAAAACCAAATGATACTTTACTCTAAGTTGGAACAACAATAAATAAATAAGAAAAGTAAACGCAAAAATAAGATATATTTGACAACCTAAGACATTTCATTGTTATGAGGTTCAGATTCAGGCAATACAAGCTTCTCAATTTCCTTATCTTTATTCTGTTATGCCCGAAAAGATAAATATGCAGCAATAGACCCAGGGGTAGTTTTCTTTTCCCGCTGCAACTGTGTATTAGATGCCAGAGTTGAAATAGGTTTTTTGATTCCATGATTCTCCTAGCAAGAAAGCGAGTAATAACATATAATACACCAATCAAGATAAAAAATTAACAAAGGCAATCATTTATTATCATAATTAAACTTTTGCTTAAATTTAAAATGCTTACATTAGTATTAGTAGAAATATTGGGTGCAACTACATTCTCAACCCCTAATGCTTGACTCCTTCTAATTGAAGATCGAGTATTAAGGGTCGAACTACAAGGTGGCACTCATTTCCCAACATCCACCTTGTCATTAGTTATTTGATTTAAGCCCATCTTACCAGCCTGTTTAGGAGGCACAACTGAGTTGCTAAATTTATCCAAACAACAATTAAAAAATAAGCATTATTGCTACCAAAATAAATTCAAGTGCATCTATATTTATGTTGAATTAGATACTAAAAATTGGAACTTGAATTGAACAAAATATTAAATAACAGTGTACATTAACCTGTTGGTTATCCTCGATATTTGAAGCTGTAGCAACACTAGACTATAATCTTGTTATGCGCCTATTTTGAGCACCTTTCGCTGCCACTCTCTTCTTTAGCTGATTAACGAAGCACAAGTCCATTACAAACCAAATATACTTAAATTACGATAAAATTATATTAAATTTTGACTAAGTGATAAAAGCATGAACCTCATAACGTGAAACAGTATCATGAGATAAATCATCATAGACTCAACGAAAGGACAGTAATCTTCACTACCGTTACTAGATCGAACTTTATCCTTGCCACTTTTGTCTCTAGGTATAGTCAAGCCATCAACACATTTGTAAATTAAGAGAAGCAAGGCGCTGCTTGTTGCCTGCAATTCTTATTTCTCTAACCTTCAAAATTGGAATATGCTCATCTTCCATATCCACCTAATCTTCAGAAACAACCTCCTCTTCTATCATTGGTAACTTTTTCCAAGAGGTAACACCTGCCTTCCTTTTTCGCTTCTTGTGCTTGTACGGTCCGCATTCTTACAAATTTGCGCTTGGGCTGTAGTTTCTTGGGTACTGTTACAAGAATATTAAACAATAATAAAGTGAACATCAACTGCAAATGTATCAAGAAAGGAATGAACATAAGCAATATAAAGGAATCTACCAAGTCTACATATTATAAGTCTAAATTATACAAATAGCAGAATATACCAATATATTAACAATTTTCAGGAAATTTTACCTTCCAATATATTGGGTCTTGGTTTGATGATTATATGAAGTTGCAAATTCGGAAATGGTGGTAGCATCCGATCAATTGTAGTGTCAATGAAAAACTCCACTGCATCTTTGTCATTGTATCTTGAAATGTATTCCATTACTTGTTCATCATCTACCACAAGATCCCATCCACCAGCACATCCCTTAACATAAATGCCTCCTAATTCTGCATACCCAAGATCCTTGATGTGCTCTACCAATTCCGTGAAATGAAAACAATCTGGATCTATATAATCTATCTCTGTATTCTTTCCTCCTACATATGAAGTGGAAGAGAACCTTCCCTCATGGTGTAAGTTCATCCACATTTTGATTTCAATTGTCCAATAATGAAGAAAAACAACGTTAAAAGCCATAAAAACAATTAGCTAAACATATCAAACTGAAATGAAATTTATTGAAAGTAAGGACAAAATTATTTGTCATCTACAGATAGTTCTAAAACCCCACACAAATGGCCTACATAGTCTATAAATAGGCTCTATGACTGTGATATATCATTATCTATTATCAAGCCAACACAGATGAAACACAAATTGGCTTCTCTAAGTAATAAAAAAGCAAAGTCAGAAACATTACCAATTAAAACCAAGCCTGGAAATATATCACAGAATGGACAAAAAGCACATTATATGTTTGTTCCTTGCACTACATTACAAATCACACAAAAATTAAAAAGCACCAATTACAAGTCAATTACAAGTCTAATTATTATAGGTCTGTTCCTAACTTGCACTATAATTAAACAAAAGTAGAGATGGGTATTTTCATTCTTGGTATGCCTTCTCTACTCCAACTAGCATTATCTACTTAGTATTGTAATGACAAATTAGTTTTATCACCTTCCAAAACATGTTCCAAGTCTTCATCCGTTACTGGTTGATGGCACTCCAGTTCCACTTTCTTAGCAACATAATGTACACCCTTCTCTACAGGGTCTTCTACATAAAATACTTGCTGCACTTATCCAGCCATAACAAATGGATCATTTTGTTGGTATAACTTGTTGAAATTGACACGAAGAAAATCATAAAGTCCCTTTTCTTATTGATACCAACAACATTATAAACACCCCATTATTTTAGTTCAATAATTTCTTCGATAGCGCCATAATAATCGACAGTCTCGACTATTGGATTATCATTTTTAGAACTTGAAAAACTTGTGGTTAAGGCCAAATAGAAGACATCGCTATTTTGTGTGGTACACTTGGCATCTCTATATTTTGTATAGAATCTGTATCCATTAATGGCATAACGACTATACCTCAAAGGTGCTCAATTAGGACCTTTCACTAAAGCAGTGAGTTACCTTGAAATGTTTTCTTTTTGTCCAACCTCTTCCTTTAACTATTTCTAGAATTCTATTGTATGTGATCTTTCTCTTACATACTTCTTCAACTTTACTTGATTGTCAACCAATAAATGATGTTCCCTATAAACATTAATTGGATTACACAATTGTTGAAACTAATATATTTAAATTAGTATAGTTGAATAACAAAAAGAGTCAAATTTCTTACTCAATAAATGACTCTATTTCCTTGTCACAATTGAATAAGACGTATCGATGAGCTTTGGTGAATGTATCATCATCTAGATAAACCTGTGTTCCATGTTTATTTCTCCTAGTCCCTAAAGCATATCCCTCCCTCGAACTTTCGGGAGATTCAGAAATAGAACTAGAATCTTGAGTTGCATACGCACCAAAAAATCTTGAACAAAATGTCAAACATTCCTCTACCACGTACCCTTCTACAATGGATGCTTCCGGTTTACTCCTATTCCGTACATATGACTTTAGTTTACCTAGATACTGCTTAATCGGATACATCCATCTAGAATAAACTGGACCACCAAGTTAAACTTCCTTACATAAATGGACTTGTAAGTGAACCATAATGTCAAAGAAAGATGGTGGCTATGTGATCTCAAATTGACAAAATATTTCTATGATTTGTTGCTACAACTTCTTAATCTCTGCTAAATCAATAGTTTTTTTGCATATTCCCTTATAAAATGCACCTAATTAATTAAAGGAATTGCAACTTCTGGTTTCACTGATTTCAACAAAGCAACCTACAGCAAGTATTGTAGAATTATATGAGCATCATGACTCTTGTACCCCAATAATTTCCACTCCTTCAAGTTTACAAAACGACTAAGATTAGAACCACTTTCGTATGGCAACTTCACATTCTTAAGAACTAAACAGAATTTATCTTTCTCTTTATTAGACATGTAAAAGTTTGCTACACAATACTCAAAGTTTTCTCCATCACTACATAGCAAAGTTGTAATACTTTTCAAATGCCCAAATCTTGCAAATCCTTATGAGCATTATAATGATCTTTTATCTTACCACTGATATTAAGTAAAGTACCCAATATATTATCAAAAACATTCTTCGTTATATGCAAGACATCCAAATTATGTGGAAGTAAATTATGACTCTAATATGGTTATTAAAAAAAATAGACCTCTTCCTCCAAGGTGAATCATCACTAGCCTTTCTCTTTCTCCTTTTCTTCCCAAACTCATTGACATAATCACCCAAGAGAATGTCTATGTCACTTCCAGTCAAAACCTTAGGAGCCTCTCCCATTTCTATTTTCCCATTAAATCTTCTTTTATCAAACCTATATTTGTGCGATGCATAAAGAAATTTCCTATATCCCATGTAACACATCGTCTTGCTATTTTTCAAATATAACGACGTGATCTCATAATTACACAAAGGACAAGCCAGTTTCCCTTTTCCATACCACCCTTTTAACAAAGCAAGTCCTGAAAAATCACTAATAGTCTATAACAAACTTGTGTGTAACATAAAACTTTCATCAGTCATGGCATCATAAGTTTCTAACCCTATATCCCACAACTCTTTCAACTCTGCAATCAAGGGCTGCATACATACATACATACATATATATA
>CATIWQ010024114.1:0-17057 GCA_949673415.1 Euphorbia schlechtendalii
TATACACAATCTTGTTAACCTCGAAACTACTCTTAAAGTCAACTCGAAAGCATTTAACTTTGTTAATATAAGTGGCGCAAGATGAAATACTCGTTATGACACATAGACATATCATAAACTTCAAATTAGAAAGTATAAGTAGAAAACAAAGTAAAGTTGTAAGGTATGCAAGTGAAAGCTAAAGTTGATTAAACCGTATCCACTCTTTAATGGGAGTCGTCAATTCCCGTAATTCCTGCATCTACTTTGAATTTGGTCTCGACTCGTATAGAACCTCCATTAGGATGCTATTCCTTATGAATATTGAACAAATGAATGTTGAAGAAAAGAAACTTTTATTGATAAGTGCTTTGCAATTACACTCATACAACAATCGCTCGAATTTGTGAGGAAATCTAGTGATTAAAACAAGAATCGAATCACTTATACATTTTTCTCTCTAACACTTTGAACTTAGCGAAATCTATATAACTTTCACTTTCTATCTATACATAACATCTCACAATCATCACATATGCCACCATCATCCATGAAATGGTTGATTTAAACTTCTATTTATAGAGTGTGAAAGGTTGCATTTATCCAAACGAATAGTCATGTCCATTGGTGAAGGGTTACATCATTTTCATGTGATTGGATGCAAGATTTCATCCTTATCTTCAATGGATAGGCACCTTTTCATGATTGTAGTGTTTCCAAAAGGTGTCTTTTCGTCTGGCAGTTGATGGCGGTTGATCGTTCTTATCCGGCGGTTGGAAATTGAGAAGAGTTTAACCAAACCGTCATAATTCATGAGCATGACATACATGTCACAATCGTGAATGTAAGTTGGTAACTTACTTCTTGTGAAGAATGAAAAGTCACGATCACAATAGACAATCACGAGCGTGACTTGGCCAATTACGAGTAAGAATCAAGATCGTGATATAGTCGTGACTTATGCTTATCTTTATGATTCTTCTTTGCAACTTTACCAATCTTTGACAGCTTCGATCCTAAGCCAATTCCTTGCATTCCATGCATCTTTTTGCACCTTTTTCACTCTTTATGCATAGAATTCCATCTTTAATCATTTTACTCCCAAGATTCACCTTGTTTCTGCACTTGCATAAAAAACAACTACATACCACGTGAAATATTTTATATGAAGCATAAAATGATTCTAAACAACATCATTTATGAGCAAAAATATCAAGATAATAAGTGTAATTATACACTTATCATACCGGTCCAGGGTAAAACGGTGATCGCTACCACATTAGACGGGGTGATAGTGACCTCCCCGATCGGAAGATGAAAAGTGCGTGAGATGTCGCTCCACCTCTACGCCAACGCAATAGAGGTTGCATACGACAGTAATGTAAGTTGCAAAGATCGGCCAGATCACCAAACCCAGTGGCCTTGATGGCCTGAACATGCTCTGGCCGGGAAGAAGCATGACGCCACCAAGTTTGGATAGTAGAATACCCACCCGTGTGGCGAGGTGTGGGGGACTACAAATAAAGTCGAATAATACGCATTTCAAAATTAGAAGCAAAATATATGTAACAAAATGAAAATTTTTTTATTTTAACAGTAGCGGAGACCCCGAGGGGCATTACCCGAAAATTTCGGTGAGCCCTTAGGGGCCTCGCCAAAAATTATGGCGAGGTCCCTAAGGGACCCTTGCTAGAAATTTTAGCGAGGCCCTTTCGGGACCTTGCCAGAATTTGTCCACCGGAAATTTTTCCGGCAGACCCTAGTTTGACTATTTCTTTATTTTTTGTGCTTTACTAGACTAAAATTCCGCTACATGGTTCAATTTCATAGTTCAATTCTATTCCCTAAACAACATAAAGGTAAATAAATCCAAAAAATAATAAGAATATTTTTGGTAAATACCTCTATTCGAGAGAGATGGAGCTGGGCCAGAAAGTCAGGATCCAACATCTCTATAGGAGTGATAGGAGTGAACCCCAACATGGTGTGCCTCGCGCTCAAGCCATATGCGACATCAATGTCGAGAGAAAACACCGGCTTAATCATTAGGTTGAGGACTAAGAATGGAGGGAAACCAGAGCTTCCTGCTAGCGACCTTCGACAACTTTTTCTAGAGAGAAGGAGTATAGAAAGTGTTTAGAGAGAGAGTAAAGTTGAGAAGTGAGAAAATAAGGAGAGAAGAGCTCTATTTGTAAAGAAAATAGGTGGGCCCCACTTATTTATATTCTCCATTAAAAGCTTCCTAACACAATGGAGCAATGCACGGGACATCCCCGATATTTCCCTAACTCATTAAATTTATTTATTTCTCAATGTTTTTAATTTTTTAATTGAAGGGGAAAAAATTTTTGCTTCACATAAAATCAACCAAATAATTAAAGCATTCATTTTAAAATGTATTAATATTATACATTCCCTGATTTGTCACAGGAAACAACTTAATTTCCTACAAAGGAAACGTAACCGAAGAAGGAAACGAGAAACTAATGCAATTCACCTTTGAAATGGATTCAGGCAACCTACTATGGTAATTCTAACAAGCAAAGGAAACTGGAAGTCAACCCACAAGGGGCATATAATGACCATACCGGACCCACCCACAAGGGACATTGAACATCAAAGGACTACGAAGAAAGAGATGGATAACCCAATTAAGACACGGCCCTCGAAAAGAAGGCCCACGCCATCCACGATCAAAGATAAAGAAGTCACCAACTACATAGGTCAGGTATTTTCTCTATCCCTTCACTCTTTTTGTGTAATCGTACTGGCTATTTAATCAATAGCGATCACATGAGGGGCAGCTATGAGCAAGGGATTTTGTACCAGCTCGCACGTTATAATTATGGCTTTTCGGGATTTTATCCTTGAATCATACAATTCTCGATTATCCAGACATCTTCAAATGAGAGTCTTCCTCGACTCTAAATTTAAAAGGAATATTTAATAAAATTAATTATTTTTTTTCTTTTTAGTTCAAAAATTAATTAAAAATACAAAAAAATATGGAAACACATGAAAAATACCAAAAAAATCGAAAAACCACGGAGAACCAGAATTGGATCTGCCTTGCCAGAATTTTGGCAAGTATGATAAGTGTATAGTTACACTTATTATCTTGATATTTTCAATCATAAAATGATATGGTTTAGAGTCATTTTGTACTTCATATAAAATATTTCACGTGGTTTGTAGTTGTTTTTTTATGAAAGTGTAGAAACTAGGTGAATCTTGGGAGTGCAATGATTAAAGATGGAATTCTATACAAAAAAGAGTGAAAAATGGTGCAAAAAGATGCATGGAATGTAATGAATTGGCCTAGGATCGAAGTTGTCAAAGATCAGCAAAGTTGCAAAGAAGAACCATGAAGAAAAGCACATGTCATGATCATGATACCTACTCGCGGTCGTGACTTGTCATTCTTCACAAACAGAAAGTTACAAACCAATGTTCATGGTTGTGACATGTAAGTCACGCTCATGATTTGTGACGGTTTTGATAACTATTCTTAATTTCCAACAGCCAGATAAAAACGATCAACCGGCATCAACCGCCATAAACTGTCAAATGAAAAGACACCTTTTGGGGACAGAGCAGCAATAAAAAGGTGCTATCCATTGATGATAAAGATGAATCCTTACATCTAATCACATCAAAGATGATGCAACCCTTCACCAATAGACACGACTCTTCTTTTGGATAAATGCAACCCTTCGCACTCTATAAATAGAGTTCAAATCAACCAAATTCGAGAGAGATGATTACATGGGAATAGATGAAAACTTGTATGATATAGATAGAAAGTGAAAGATATAGATTTTGCTAGTTCAAAGTGTTAGAGAGAAAAATGTATAAGTTATTCGATCACTAGATTTCTCCACATATTTGAGTGATTGTTGTATGAGTGTAATTGCAAAGCACTTATCAATAAAAGTTTTTTTTCTTCAACATTCATTTATTCAATATTCATAAAGAATAGCATCCTAGTGGAGGTTCTGTACGAGTCGAGACCGAATTCAAAGTAGACGCAAGAATTGTGGGAATTGACGACTCCCATTAAAAGAGCGGATATGATTTGATCAACTTTAGCTTTAACTTGCATACCTTACAACTTTACTTTGTTTTCTACTTATACTTTCTAATTCAAAGTTTATGATATGTCTATGTGTCATAACGAATATTTCATCTTGCATCATTTATATTAATCAAGTTATATGCTTTTGAGTTGACTTTAAGAGTGATTTTGGGGTTAACAAGATTGTGTATAGTCACTGGATCTGTGATTATAACACTGTTTAGTGAGCCAACATTTTTGGAGTGGTAACTTGCTAAATATGGCCATGTAAGAGCGACTCGTACTAAGCATAGTATTATTGTTAACTAGGTTTTTATAAGTGTCATAATTCGTTTATCCTAGATTTAGAAAAGTCATTTCTTGTGTTGCTCTGCGGTGAATTATAGGATATTTGGGCGTCTAGAACCGAGTTTGTTGAAGTTATCCAGTGTTTAAAACAACTTTGATTATTTTGCATATTTTACTCTACTATACTTGTTCTTAGGGAATATCTATATGCTTTGCATCTAATCTATTCATGCATTTGTTTATTCATCTTTTTACCATTCAAAACCTTAAACTTTCAAATCATTATAGTTTCTTTCATCCCATAATTCTATTTGATATCTAAAACCGAATCTCTTCCTTGTGGGATCGATACCTTTTAAAACTACATCGTAATTGTATACTTGCAATTATCATCATTTTTCTATTTGATAATCGGTATTGACAACACCTGTTCATATTTAGAACTTTTATATTATCAGTGGAAAAGTGACGAACAGAGGAGCCTCACCAGAATTTTTCTGGCGAGGCTCCTCGCCAAATTTTGGCGAGCCTCGCAAGAATTTACTACCTTTTTTATTTTTGGGAATTTCCTATAAATAGTTGGGGAATTTTCAATATTCAGGATTGGGAAATTTTCAGAGAAAAATATAGCTTTCAGAACTGCAAACTATTTGCGAGAATTAAACAAGTGTTTTCAAAATTCATGCCACATTTTCAACAACAACTTAAACGAAAAGACGACGAGGACTACTTTCTAAGGTCAAACGATACTATCGAAGTGGATTCGTTCCATAAGGGTAAGCCTCTGAGTTCCTAGAACGACTGATCCTATGCTCATTGTCTTTTCTTTCTTCTTCTGATCATACTTGTGGACCTAGGACTTTTATTATTATATTTTATTCTCAATGTTGTAATTTTCTTTCTTCATCTATAATTTCTTTATTGATGGAGATACATGTTAGAATACCCCCACGAAGGGAATAAAAAATATATTCCCAGATAACAGACCTCACCATTTTACCATGAGAGCAATTTCATTAATTAAAACAAGCAACCAACGAGTTAATAAAATGAATCTTTTATTTTCAATAACGAATCCATCATCGTGATTTTTTTCAATAGGCCACACTAGCTTCATTAATGCCAAAATCGAGCATACGTGCAATATGTGTAATATACCATGTGCTAACCTTTGTGGATGCAGGTAGATTAGGATCAGATGTATGGCTAGGATTTTATTTTCCTTCGGGTGTTGCATTTTAATTATTTTTGGGAAATGTAATCAATTGATTAGGCGGGTGGTTGCATCCCTCGAGGTTTTGTAATTTTTAATCTTTACTTTTCCGTATTTACTTTCTACATTTATTTACTACTTTATGGATGGATTTACCACTTTAAAAAATATGTGAACCACGCATAATAACTCGAAAAATAACCTAAGTGCGAATATGCACAATTAAGAAATGCGGTTTTCTATAGATGTAATATAATGTGATCCAATAAGAAATAAGCAACTTATCCTGGATCCGAATCTCTATGTCTTAGTGGGCCGTCCCCTGGACGTTAAGCCTCATAGAACTCTAATTCCTGGAAAGAGCTAATCCAAGCGGTGACTCTACACTAAGAGATGACGGATTCGGATTTGACCAATCTAAAAAACTTTTTCACTCTCTATTTCAACTTTTCCAGGTCCCCGACCCGGTACTTTTTAAACACCCCGGTGGACCGTGCCTCTCATCCCGCGCGCTCTCTACCCATCACTCCGTGTCGCCCACTCATAATATGCTTTAGTTTGAAAAATTTTAAAGGTGGAAAAACTCATTTAATGAATTTTCAATGTCAATCAAAGTCTTTTAAACTTTTAAGTTTAAAATAGAAAACGATCCCCAGCAGAGTCGCCATTATGAGCTGAAGACATTTTTTACCCGTGCTGTCACTGCGAGGCGCTGGCCTCGTGAGATGGGGTGTGGGGATTTTAAGAAAGAAAAAATGAGAAAAGAAAAGCTTTGAAAGACTCGAGGCCTAAACCTCTCGCTACGTTGTTACGGAGTTGCCACCCAGATCAGCTCTTCCAAGAAATTCAGTATAGCCTAAATCCGTTAAGCCTAAACTACACCGTGGTAAAGAGATTTGGGTCCGAATGAGTTACCTACTTCATTGTTATTTGAGTTTTAATTACAAGCAAACAATCATCTTTAAGACATTTCAATTTATTTCTAGTCATTTTCGGTTTATTTGGAGTTATTCATACACATGCAGAAAGTGATAAATAAAGTAGTAAACAAAGTAGAAGAAAGCGATAAATAAATAAATATGAGGCTTTTAACCTAAAGGGGTAGAATAAATAATAATACAAATCGGGGGTAATATACAAATGATCCTAAATACAAATGATTTACAAATACACTTTTATTTACAATTGCAATACCCAAAGGGAAAATAAAACCCTAACATACATCTAACATCAACTACCTACATCTACAAATGTTATCACGAGATATATCACAACATCATGGCATAGTTAGTTAACCAAATAAGACGCAATTAGACATGCAAATAAGTTAGATTAGGGTGAGTCACGTGTTAATAGATTTAAAAATGGGGAATTCAGGTTTCTCTCATGCTTTTATTAGAAGATAATTGATTTTAGACTTGATTTACCAATATTATTGTTTAAGATTTAATCATGGCATAAATGTGGCCGGTTATCGGGGAAAAATGGACTTCCCGTCATGTGGGGCCTAAAACAATAACAAAGAGAGGAAAATAAATAGACTAAGTCGAAAATACAAAAATGACAAAAAAATAAAACACAAAATCATGCCAAAGAGTCTCCAAAAGCTCAGAATCTTACCCCTTCGACGTGAACCCGCAAGTTTTGGAGCCAGAAACGTCGAAGAACGAGATCCCGAAGTCTTTTTGTAATCGATTTGGTCGAAAAAGGTAGAAAATAAGGTTTTTTAGTGAAGAGAATAGGAAACCTGGGAGTAAGATTTTTGGTTTCTAACTCAAACCTGAAAGGAGGAGAGAGTTTCGAAGAAAAAGCATCGGAAAAAATGAATGTAGGGATTTTCCTAACTTTTTCCCAAAAAGTCCCAAATTTCTCTCTCTATAATTTTCACACTAGAAAATTTTCCCAAAAAGATAAAAGTCCCCCTCAAAATTCTGGAGTGGGCAGCAAGTCAGCCGGGACTGGTGTGGCCCATTTGGGCAGGTCAATACCTGTCCAATTTGGATCGATCCCAGTCCCCAAAAGGGGCCGGTCTCGGCCTGCCATAGCAAGTCGAGACTGGCCCAGAAGGCTGGTATTGGCCCGGACCGATCCAAGCCGGTTTGATCAAAGCGGATGGGCTAACCAAAAAATGTTTATTTTTATTATTTTTTAGTTTTTGATTTTTTTAAATTCTTTTTTGGACTTTTCTATGTGATTTTTGGGTTAACTTTGGGTTAGCTTTGAATGATGTAGGTTTACAAAAGACCTCAGAATCTCCTCCAAACGTCTTGTTACTTCAAAGCGGATCACTAAAACAAAAGAGGCAAGTGAAAATATTTCTCATCATCGCTTAGCGAGAGGGACCAAGAATCTCGTGCTCACACCACTCACGGCATAATTCGAGGCCTTTTTCTCGGATTGATAGGGTGTTAGCTTCATGTGCTATTACGGATAGGTGGCCATCATTATCTATTCGTAAGTTAGACACGTCACTCTCAGACCATTTTCCCATTTTTTTTCTAGGACAATTATCCTCGTTCTCGGGTCGAAGGCCATTCAGATCCCCAAATTGTTGTGGGAAAATGAGGATTTTCACCTTTTTTTCGGAACAAGTGGTTGACAATTTGTGAGAAACATAGAGGCCATGAGTTCTCATTTCGGTTGGAGTTATCGAGGCAAGGCTATTCGGCCTTAGCACACTTCTAATTTTGTAAACTTACAGTAGAAAATTAAAGAATTAGAGGATCATGTTTTATCTTTAACAAGTAGTGGCTTCTCTCGGCCTCTTGGAGTTTTGGTAGTAGCGGTGCTCAATTCGGAAAAATATGATCATGCATAACAGAGACCCACTTGGAAAATATTAGACACCAGTAACCAAGAGTTAAATGGTCTCTATTACAAATTTCTTTCATAGGATAACTTCAGCCCACTTCAGAAACAATCGCTTATCATTCCTCGATTTGAATGATTCACTCACATTTGATTTGGGAGAGATTTCTTCGGCTATTAATACTTTATATTCAGACCTTTTTGCAACCCCATTAACAATACCATTCTCGCTATGGAATTTAATCTTCTCCTAAAATTCTAAACATAATAATCGGTTTTTTACGAGGACATTCTCGGAGAAGGAGGTTTGGGATGCGGTTTGTTCTTGCCATGAGAATAAACCATCAGGACCTAATGGATTCAATCATTTGTTCTATAAGCATGCTTGGGATTTTCAAAAAGAGGACTTTATGAAGTAATTCGACTATTTCTATGAGACATCTTTTTTATCGAACTCGATCAAAGCGTCTTTCACAGTTCTTATCCCAAAGGTTACGAGGAGTTGTTTGATTCAAAATTTTAGGCCTATAGCACTAATTCATGGGGTCTACAAGATGGTCACAAAGTTGTTACCCTCACGTTTAAAGGAGGTTATGCCTTCTTTGATCTTCGAAAATCAATTCCCTTTCACTAAGGATAGAAATATTCACGAATGCTCCTTCGTAACCTCCAAAGAGATTCATTCAATTCAGCAACATCGTCAGGCTTGTTTTATTTTGAAATTGGACTTCCACAAGGCTTTCGATATTTTCTCATGGACATATATTGATGCGGTCTTGAATAAAATGGGATTTTGCAACAAGTGGATTTCGTGACTAAGAGGCTGCTGATATAATTCCACCACTTTTATTCTAATCAATGGGAGCCCAAGTGATCCAATCTGAATCTATAGAGGAGTAAAGCAGGGTGATCCCTTATCGCCTTTCATTTTTGTTTTAGTAGTGGAAGGTCTCAAGCAGCTCATAGATACGAGCATTTGGGAAGGTTTCCTTCCGGGTTTCAAAATTGAAGACTCTTTGCCAAATATTTCTTTGCTATAGTTTTCAGATGATACTATTTGTTTTCTACCGGCAAACGTATCTCTCATTCGGTCTTTCATAAGAATTCTTCGATGTTTTGAGATGATCTCGGGTTTGAAAATTAATTATCCCAGAAGTTCCTTACTTGAAACTAACGTCGATGATTTTACCATCCGCTCTTGTGCTTCAATGCTTTGTTGTAAAATTGAAAAAAATTTCCTATAACTTATCTTGGGGCTCCTCTGAGTTATAAGCATTTCAGTTGCGGTAGTTGGGGCATGTTGGAAAGGCAAGTGTGTATAATATGCGGGTAGAGAGATCTTAATTAAATCAGTACACTTTTCTATTTTGATTTACTTGCTTTCTCTATTTAAATTACCAGTAGCGGTGGATAAAAAGTTAGTGTATATTCTGAGGAACTTTTTATGGAGGGGTGACTCGGTTAGCAATGGCTTATGCAAATTTAGTTGGGATACAATGAACTTACCTAAACACTTGTGTGGTTTGTTTATTCGGAACTTCAAACTTACAAATTGTAGTATACTTCTTAAATGGGCATCTTCTTAGTATTGAGGATGAGTCGTTATGGGCTGTTTTTGTGCTAAACGCAATGGCTTCTCCTCTTGGTGGGATCTACTTGAATGTGATAAATCAAAACTTTCACCGGTATGGATGAATGTACTCAATAGCTACTACCGAAATCAACAATTCCGGAATTCTTTCACTACAAACTACCGTGTTCGGTTGTGAAGTGGTGAATCGGCTCATTTTTTGCTAGATAATTGAATGTATCAAGAGCCTTTAAAGAAATTATTTGAAGATTTATGGGAGCTTTGTTAATGGAAAAATGGCTCGATCTGTCAATTATGTGTCGAGCTATTTGGTAGTGTTATTCAAGGTAGGCCGGCATTGAATAGAAGACTCCATTTGGCTTAACAAAACTGATGCATTAAGCTGAAGTGTCTGATCTTTTTGGTAGCTCCAACAATATTCCCAACCTCAATCTCTGAAGCCTCCATTGACCTTCAGATTTTTCTTGAATTTCCGCAAAATGATGATAGTTTTTATGGAGTATCGGATTAAAAAGGATCCATTCAGCAGTGCCTTTTTGTGCCGATTTTTACGAGGGAAATAATTGGTTAGTTCCATCTTGCTCTTTTGAGCTGATTTGTAAAACTTGTATGTTCCCCCGTGTGCGTTTTTTGTGTGGCTTTTGCTTCATAGGAGAATACCGATGATAGTTTTTCAATCTCATGGATGTGCTTCAATCACAAACTCACTTTATCTGTTCTGTTCGGCAAGTGAATCAATTGATCACTTACTCCTTTTTTATCAAGATAGTTTCTTAATTTGGTGCAGAGCTTTCAAATGGCTTGGTGTTTTCGTCCCTATTCCCGATCGTGCTCACGAGTTCTTATTGCTATGGAGATCTCTTTTCAAGCTAGGCATTACGAAAGAATTTGCAACAGCACTTTGGTTCTCTATTACACGGAGCATCTGGAGAAAGAGGAACAAATTTTGTTTTTGAAAGAACTCAATTTGTAGCTAACGTACATCACTGTTGGTTATTTTTTAAGATTAGGAATAAGTCAATCTCTTTTTCAGCTTTTGGCCTTTCAATGGATCTTTATGTATGATGACATTGTAATTATTTGGGTAATTCAGAATTGGTGACGCGCTCATTCTAATATATTGAGGTGGACTGCATTGTAGGTAAGCAGGGGTGCCAACATAGTTGGAATGTCTGCCCTAAATTTGCACTCAACCTATTTCTCTTCAATAAAAAAAAAAGCTCAAACTATCTATGTAATTATTCAATATATGTTTGTTATTTAGAGATGTGATTTTTATTGTAGTTTAATTTTCTTTTTCTAATGTTATTTATTTATTTTGTAATGTTTAAAGTTTTATATTTATTCTTAGAATTTATAATTGAACATTATATTGATATAATGTATTTTATTTCCACTGTATTATCTAATTTTAAAAGTTGTTTTCTACATTAATTCAAACTTAATTAATATAATCATAATTTTATATATAAATAAAATATATTATTATAATATTTAAATATATTAAATGTTATGTTATTGAAACACATAGAAATTATCATTAATTCATAAATAATAAAACAATATTAAAAGTCAATATAATATAAATATTCAAAAGTAATTATTAGGGATGGCAATGGGCCGGATCTGGATCTGATCTGAACCCATATTTTCATCATTCCATGGCTGACATTAGTACCATCTACTTTAGGCCAATCTTGAAATGATGGAAATATGGGTTCAAATGAGATCCATATCCGGCTCATTGCCATCCCTAGTAATCATAGAGTAAGATATGAGATACTTCAAATTTTGAACTATCATATGTCTTACGCTATAAATAGAATATGAATTTGAAGTAGAGTCGGAGATGAACCATACTTCAAATATAGCAAAATTTCAATTATGAAGTATTATTAGAGATACTTTAACAATATGTTTATGGAATTGAAATACTAAATGAGAAATAATAAAAAAATTTAACGTCTGTTACTGGTATTAATTTCCATTATTAAGAAATTAAAGCTTTTATTGAAAAAGACAATAAATTTAAGTTTTTTTCTACATTAAATTTTTAAAAATTAAAAAAGTCGAGTCCTCTCGACTATTGATTCTGGACGGTTGCACTGATGCCTAACCTCACAAGCGACCGCTAGTTAACACTATCTAAACGAACTATAATTTGGTAATATATAAAAAACAATATAACAACTGAACTTTTATGCAAATGTGAAGAAGGGTTAATTGTTTTCTCATTTAGGTATTCATTCCATATTGGGAATAGTTATAGTGCATTCAATATCAATACTTCATCACGTTTATTTCACAATTTTTATTCACTTCTATACTTATTCCTACGGATAACCATCGTGCAAACAAGAAATATCAATTCTGCGAACCAAACAGCACCTCTTAAAAATTATAAGAGTTTATGTTTAGTAATATTAGTATTATATATAATTTTCCTACTACTACTATTAACATGGCCCTAATTTTAATTTGTTTGATACTAGTTATTGGTGAAAACATGTATGTTAATTAGGTGAATATGTATATAAAATTCGTTGTTATAATATAAAATAAAAAATGTGATAGCTTTGATAGGATAAAAAAAATGAAATATTAATAAGAGTCCAATACATTTAAAACTTATAATTAATTTCCAAAAGCTAGCACAAAAATTGAGTGCATAAACCGAACATTGATTGAAAATAATATTAATGTTTTGTTTGTTGAACACAAAACAAAACTAATTAAGGCTCTCCTCTTCCCTTTCTTGAATTCCCTTTAGTTGGCAATATTCTAATCCTTTTAGCCACCCGTACAAAATCCCTATTCACACAAACTTAATGGCTTAGATTTCAAAATAAATCCAATCCATACAAATTGTACTCCGATATGTAACAGCCAACAATGCACATTTTCAATTTTTTTATTTGCAAAAAAATATACATGAATTCATTATTTTGAGAACTTTACCACGCTATTTAGGATCAAATACAAATATTAATGTGTTTCCCACAAAATTAATCTATTGCTTCTTCCTTGCAAACAATGTAATTAGTTTCAGCATATAAATTAATGCATTTAGTTAGTTACCATCGTAAGTATTTGTAGAAAAAAAAAATCCAAGCATCTACTATATCAAAGTTTTTAGTAGTGCTTTGTTGTGTCATCACTAAAATTTTTGTAGTGTTTCTCAATACTAAAAATTAAGCGCCAAAAAATTATACGTGGATATGAAGTGTTGAATATGAAATTGTAATGTTCATTGATAAACAAGAAATAATGTACATCTAATTGTAAATACAATATATTTTGGAACTATTAATCGGTGGAGTTTTTAATAACCGAAAAAGATAAACTCTTGTTGAACTTAGTATTCTTTTCTTTCCATCTTAACAGGGGTTTTAAAGTAGGGATGAGGCGGTGTAAGTTCTCCTCTGTGATCTTTTAGATTGTGTAAGTGGCGGATAATCGAGTATGTCATTGTCGCACCTTTTTCTTTTCTAGTCCAGCTAAACTTTATTCATTAAAAAAAGAAAAAGATAACTATTAAATGTAAAAAATAATTGAATGTCTCAACCTGCCCTTTGAAGATACTGAATATTAGTTTAGTTGCGGATATGATTTAAAGGTGACTCCTATAATTGGGGCCTATCTAAAATCACAAGATCACTTGTGATGAAGCTAAAAGAAAATTAAAATTATTGAATATGTGAAACTTAAAATTTGAAGTTACTTATATTTTGGCTTATGTAACTGGAATTTTTAAATGGTTTTATTGAACCAATCTTAAAATTAATGAACACTTTTTTTTACTAATGTTTTAGCATAAATGATAAGACTAAAATTGTGAAGTATGCAATCTTTAGATATTTCATGTTTAAGTCACATCTAGGGTATTGAGCGGAAATTTTTCTATCTATTTAAGTTTAACGTAAGTGCATGTACGCATATTTTTAATAATAAACTTTTTTTTAATAATATAATACATTTTTTTTGTTAATTTTATTGATTATGGGGTTTGTATTCATAACCCCACACTTCTTGAATATCTAAAAGATGATGAGCCCATAGATTAATGGTTAAGTTTCTTCAATTAAACAGCCTATAGCTGTAATTATAGAATAAATTAAGCAGCAAATTTATGAAATTATTGATTTAAAAAAAATTTAAAAATGATTGAAAATAATACATTATATTGCCTTTTTATTTTTATTTTTTGAAGTAAATTATGCTAGTATATATTCTCCAATGCAAAATTTAAATAAAAAAAACTGCTAAATACTATGGAATTTTGTTTACTAACGGTGTCTTTTATTCTTAAAATGTACATTATTTGGTGGTTGAACATTGTTACTTTATTTCGAATAAAGTAATTAATTTTGTTATTTATTATCATTGAATCAAACTTTATACCGCTAAACTGAGAGTGTTATATGATAACAGAATAGTTTCCTCTAGTTTTTTTAGTTGTTATCTTACACATTTCATACTTTTTAATAAACCAATTAATTAAGGAAATGAAAATGTTAGTTTATCCTTAAATCAGGTAACTAATGTCTTATTTTTTCAACTCAAATTATGCAATTAATTAATTATATGCGCAAATGAAAAAACGAGGGTAGAATTGGAAGAAGCATGAAAAAAATACCTAGATTTTTAAGAATGACAAGTAAATTAGGTTTTCACGTTTTTACTAAGATGACAAGTACAAAATAATTGGAGGGAGTATTTGGTAAAAAATACAGTGAAAGTAGAAAAAATGATATAATAAAATGTGGAAAAAATTATATTACTCTTGTTCTCATTATATCCGAGTATAAATTAATTATATTACTCATGTTCTCATTTTATATATATATATATATATATATATATATATAGAGAGAGAGAGATATTTTTAATCTGCCTATTCTGCAGTTGCCTTTTTTTTATCTATTTAGTATGAATCACAAGACATATTTGAAAATTGAGTTTCTATTCAAATAAGAAAAATAAACTTATTTCAAAGCAAAAGAATAAATGAGTGAAATTGGGACTAAATATAAAGTGGGTTATAACAAACGACCCAAAAGCAATTATTAGGTAATTGCAAAATCAGTATATAATCAATTAATTGCTCAAATTTAATAATATAATTGAAAAACTGAAAATGAGATGAACTTACTTCCAGTTAAGGTCACCGGCAAGAAGAAGATCATTTTCAATATCTTCATAAGCAACAATATGACCAGGAACTGCATTTACTAAATCAAGTTCACCGGAGACCGAGTTATCCGATGCTTCTCCGGCAAACATTTGGCGGAGAGCCAATGCAAGGCTATTGTAGCTTGAATGGTTATGAAGGTTGATGCGCTGGCATATTGATCTTCCTTCCAGAACAACCGTCACCGCCGGAACTACAGTCGAGATATTCAAATCATCAACATCAAGCATTGGAAAAGCTTTAGAAGAAGAAGAATTAGGTTTTATAGAACAATTAAATTTGGTTTGTTGTTGCCATCGTTTGAAAGATTGATCAAAGGTGTTCATTATTTTCCAATTTCCTAATTCAAGAAAGAAAGGTAATTTAGGAAAAAGTTTTAGTTATGGTGAACTTAATTAGTAATCAAAGGGCTATTTTGTGTGAATGTGTTTGATGATGTTTTGGTTGGAAATATATAAGTGAATAGGAAATCACCACCAAGCAAGGCCAGTCTTGCACCTAAGTCATAAGTGTGATGGAGTAAAGTTCGGGGACATATATATTTTTTACTTTGTTGCCTATATGCATGTATATAAATTTTAAGAAAATTTTCAATTTTTAAGAAATAAATATGATATATTATTATTTTTAATATAATATTATTTTTTATAATGTGTTTATCACAATATATTTCAATTTTAGGTAAAATTTTTCTATGCAAGGAGATTATTTTTTCTTATTTTACCTTGTAAAATGTTAGAACCGGCCTTGGGAGCCGGTAAGAGGATTTTAATTTTTCCCTAAACTCCTTCAAAATTGAAATTATTTATCAAAAGTAGTCGGGTTTGAAACCGATCATTTGAAGATATAAACAGAAGAAACTTAACTAGGTATATAGGTGTTATGGAACCGTTTGATCCAAAAGGTTAAGCTAATAGGTAATGTTCACTTGTAGTATTTATATTATTCCTAACACTTCTCCACACGCAAATGCTATGTGTTGCAATTTATTTCAACAAAAGCTTAAGCTAATAGGTAAATGTCTACTTGTAGTATTTATATTATTTCTAACAATAGTTACCCAAACCTTTTTTTTAATAGAATAGGTGCCCAGACCTTAACTTCTTTTTCCAATACATTCAATAGATGAGTTTTCTCCATTTTATAGCATGCCGAATTCATATAAATGTCTACCTAATAAGTTTAGTAGCTCCTTGAAAAAACCTTAATTCATTCGCATGATTTTATTTGAAGCCCAATGACATTTAAGGCTCATCACTTCTTTTTATAATGTATTTAATAGGGAAATACAAGTGTATACTGACTTTTAATAAAATATTTTTGTTTTTGATACTATACCATTCTATTTTTGATATCCTTACTTTTTTAACTTTTGATTTTTGCTTTTACCATTATTGTTTTTTATCGTTCTCTCTCTAAGATCACCTTTTTTTCTCTCTCTCTCTCTCTCTATTCTCTGCCTTTTCTCTTCTTCTATCTACGTTTTTCGATTTCAATTTTTGTGTTTTGCTGCTGATTTCGTGTAAGTTCTACTTCTAATCTCTTACTTTTTTGTTTCGATTTATGTAGTGTTCTAGTTTGTTAGTTTCGATTTTTCATGCTCCTGATCTGTAGTTTCTTTTCTTATTTTGATTTTGCGTTTTCTTAATGTTCTTAGATCGCGATTTCTCTGTTGTTTCGTATTTATAGTTTTCGTGATTCAGATTGTCACTTTTTTTGTCAGATTTGTTTGTTTTCTTATGTCAGATTTTTATTGGTTCAGGTTTGAATAATGGAGAATATCTCTATTTTGGTTCGTTATGGAGGAGTGTGGTCTGATGATTTTAATTTCACTAATTACAGTTCATGTGGTGTAATTGTTGATAAGGATGTTAGTTTTTCAGATTTCAAACGGATAATTGCAGAGAATGTT
>CATIWQ010024117.1:0-16162 GCA_949673415.1 Euphorbia schlechtendalii
GTATGAAGTAGTTTTTCTCTTGCTAGCAGTAATTGTACTGAGATTGCAATGAAACTTTTCTAAATGTAGGTGTTATATATGCATCTATAATTACTATTATAATTCCTCCAAACAACCTTGTTACCGGTGTTTTAAAAGGCGTTTGACGTTAGTTGGCGACTAGAGCTTCCGGGAGTCTAGGTGAAGATAAACCGGGGATTAGGCGGATTACTAATTTAAAATGTTTAATATTTATTGATGAATTAGGATAATACATTTAATAAACACATAAATTTTTATATAATTATATTAAAAATTTATGTATTAACATTTTTCTGTGATTTGATGACACTTTTTTAAAATTTGATAACATTTATTTAGGATTTGACGACATTTTTTTGGTCTTTGACAACACTTATCTGGGTGTAGTCGATACTTTTCGCCTTGACCACCGATTCATCGTGGCGGTGTTCCAAAAAATCCCGACTAAACGACCGCCTTGATCGCCTTTACAACAAAGTTTGGTGCTGAAACATAATATGATGATGATTCAACATTATACAATAGTGTTTTAACATGGGCTTTTTTTACTAATGCAGGTAATGACCTTCATAATTTAGGGCCACGGAACATAATTTAAGAGGCCCATAAAATTAGATCCAATTCTAACAATACGTGATGAATAAAAGAAGCCAGACTCTTGCTTCCGTTCATTCCTCTTTCCTCTCCTCACCGATTTCTCTGCAAATCAACTTCCGATCACAAATCTCATTGTCAATCTGTTATTCCGACTAGAAGAAACAAGCATTCAAGGCAAAAAAAGTAACTTCTATCTCTGGTCAACGATTCTCATCTTCTTTATCGCCAATCAGCTATTTCGATCAATGAGAATAAGTTTTCAAGCAAGAACATGTTAGTTTTGATTCTAAACCTAAATTTGATTTTGATTTAACCTAAATCAAGTTTTGTAATCATTTTCTATAAAATTTCTACACATATTTGCTGCATTTTAACTTATCTAGTCCTGTTTCTAAATTTGATTTAGATTAACCCTAATTTGAGTCTTGTAATCATTTTTATACCAAACGATTAGTAATGATATCTTATTATTCAGATAGAGTAGGAATTTGTTATGAATTTTATTATTCTAAATCTGATTTAGATTAATTGTCGGGGAGGCTTTGCAAAGCTACTATTTTTTTTCTCTCTTTTAAGCTTTTATGTTTTAGTTTCGAATTTGCTTTGTATTTTGTCTCCAACTGTTTGATGAAATGCCCAAGTGAGTTGAGGCTAACACATAGCGCGGTGAATTTCGGTTTTGGATTTCCTTTTTATGATCTAACGATAAATAAATGCTTCATTCAAAGTTAATTTTTGCAGTTTAGATTTTTTTCATCGCTAATGAATATAAACATTGAAATCTATATCAAATTTACTTCTCAGAAATGTGTGGAGACTAGATGATGTGTCCCTATCTTCATGGTTTGAAGCCATTGAGTGGTCTCGCTAAAATTTGAGCTAGCAAGACCTTTTTAGGCTTTGTGTTTTTCCTTGTCTGCCATTTTTTTATGTGGTATTACTCTTTATCAACTTGGACCTTGTGCTATTCAATTCTTGCCTATTTAGGCTATAATTGAGGGACAAACGTGCATATAGCTTAATGGCGTGAGAGTGGTTGTACACTGTATATCTTGGCCCTAATGGCTAATGGATTAAATAGCACAAATCCCTAATCGGTGACAATGATACCACAAAGTGCAAAAGGGGAGCCACTTAGGCCTAAAAAGTTATCAATTGGCTTTAGTTTGATCACTTACAGTCTTCTCTAATAGATGACACCCAACTGGTAATTACATTAATGCATAAGTATGACTAGACTGATGTTTTTTGTTATAATTGCCAGATTATCCAATCCCATGATCCATTGCAGTTGCCTTGGGTCAGTCTAGTTCTTGGAATATTGCTGAAGTTGAGGTATATGATTATACCCTTGAGGAAAAACCATTGTTGGAAGATAAAATAGTCTTGTACTTGGTTGCATAATATTGCTTCTGAATAAAGCAAGAGATGAATAAAGCACAAGCTCTTGAGGTCTACTATCTAATTCATTATTTATTTGAGTATCATATTCCTTTAAAGTTGAAAAAAATAGAAAGACTACTATACACAGATTAATGAACTTCAACTATATTTGATTTTAACTGTTTAGATTAATCCACGTCACAGAATTGTACTGATCTAGTTATGTCAAATTTCTCTTGTAATGTGTAATTAGGTAACTGCAAATTCTAGAGGAATTGTCTTCTTTGCAATATTCAATCAGCCAGGAGACAATGACACTGCTCCAAGAGAAGCAGCATCGGTCATAAAATTTTCATCTTCGAGGATGGCCAAACAATTAAAACGCCTTGGCTATGAATTCGCTAAGTGGTTAGGAGTCTAAACACCACTAGTGATTTTCTATACAATGGTAGTTTCATGCTTATTTTTACCAATATTATACCTTCTACTAGTCAATCTTTAACTCTTATGTTTTCTTTATAATAGTAATCCTACTAGTCCATACTAACCTGATAGTTTTTTTTCAGTACTTTAGACATAATATTTTGATAATTAGGTGGTTCTTATGTTGCTATAGGATTATCGGAAAGTTGAAGTATATTTTAAAATAATGAAAATGTAGACTTGAAAATGACATACCATTTCAATTTCATGCACTTTTTACTAGTGAAGAATGATCACTTGGATGTCTGTCTCTATTTCTGGTCTAACTATGATTGTTTTACCACGTGTTTGTAGGATAATTAAGATTTTTCCTCTTGTAAAAGAAGCACTTCTTGCAACATATACTATCCTCTCCTTAAAATATACAAATCCAGAACAAGTTAGTAATATTATCATATTTTGCTTCATGTATGTAAATATTTGACAACCTTATAAAGTCCTGTTTTGTGTTGCTTTATTCTGCATATTGCATCTTCATATCTAGTAGCTAGATATAGAGTATGTTGGGTGCACAATGGAAGTAAAGGTCTTCTATAATTACTATCTATAATGTTATATCAAATTTGTATACATGAATTATACTAATTTTAAAGATCTTTTGTAATTGCTAAGTCATTTATATAATACATATTATACAAGTATTAAAACTGGTATAATAATTTAAAAAATGGTATAATAATTATTATACCAGTATTAAAAATGGTATAATACATATTATACAAGTATTAAAACTAGTATAATATATATTATACAATAAATGCTACAAGTCAATAGGATTTTGTAAACAAAATAATGTAAATTGAAAAATATGAAATTATGCTAGTGTTATAGTGACTTTCCTCTGCTACACCGATTATTGTTTATTTTTTTCGGTTTATACTTTAGACACAATATTTTGATAACTAGACGGTTCTTATGCTGCAATAGGATTCTCGGAAAGGTGAAGTATAATTGAAAATAATGAAGAAGTAGACTTGAACATGACGTACCATTTTAATTCAAAAATGGTATAATATACATTATACTAGTATTAAAACTGGTATAATACATATTATACTAGTAGTAAAAACTGATACAATATATATTATACCAAAAATGCCACTAGTCAATAGGTTTCTGTAAATAAATTAATGTAAATTGAGCAATGTGTTCCTATTTTTCGTATGTTGGTAATGTATGTATGTCAAGATTGATTTTGCTTTTGTCTAGAGTGCTTAACATAGTTGTTAAAAGTGTGCCAAGACTCCAAGGTGCGACCTTGTGCCTTGAGTGCGCCAAGGCTTGATCTTGTGCCTAAAGTGCCACCTTAGACATGCCTAGGCTCAAGGAGCGATCTTACGCATTGAGTGCGCTTCGCGCCTTGACTAATATGGTTCCCGTTTGTATTTTAAAAACTAGTTCCCTAAAAAATACATTATACAATATGTTTGCGAAATTGCCCAGAATAGAGAATAATTTATTATACCAATTTTCATTCTAGTAAAATATACATCATGCCATTTGGTGAAAACTAGTATGAAATCAATTATAGAAGAATTAAACTGGTATATTAAATTTATCTATTCTGCAGAAACATACTTATATGCATGTGTGTTTTTTTAAACTTTTAGTTTAGAAACCATTCATTTAAAAAAGTTGAAATGCTTATATATCTTGATTTGAGCCATTTACAAAGATTCTTATGGGTATGGTATATATTATACCAATTTTAGTACTAGTATAATACATATATTATATATTATACCAGTATTAGAATTGATATAATATACATCATAATGGTATCAAATTGGTATAATACACAAAGCATACATTATAACAGTACTAAAATTGGTATAATATATATCATACCCATATTAAAACTAATATAATACAAGTATGTAAACGTGTGACTCTTTTTATAGCTATTGATGGACACTCATTCTAATATTATCTAAAAAACTTATAGATACTATTTGTGTTTTTTCACACAAACATGTATAATATTATCTTTAAAAAACTTATAGATACTATACCAGTATTGAAACTGGTATAATACATATAATATATATTATACCATTATTAGAATTGGTATAATATACATGATAATAGTATTAGATTTGGTATAATATACATTATACAAGTATTAAACAGGTATAATACATAAAATATACATTATGCCAGTACCAAAATTGGTATAATATATACCATACCCATACTAAAAATAAATAATAAAAGTATGTAAACGCGTTGCACATTTTATAGCTATTAATGGACACTCATTCTAAGTTGTTAAAGGGAAAGGGTTCAATGAAATAACTCACTATAGTATTTTTTCAATTCTTTGAATGGATGGTTGTTATTTTGATTGTTTATAATATATTGGGTTTGATTTTGTTATCACGGCAATGAAATTTTGGTAGATAGACTACTTTGTTGACTCAAGCTAAAGTAGTCAAGGGCGCGAGGCACACTCAAGGCGCAAGGTCGAGCCTTGAGCCTAGGCACGTCTGAGGCACACTCAAGATGCAAGATCAAGCCTTGGTGCACTCAAGGCACAAGGTTGAGCCTTGGAGCTTGAGGCACGCCTAGGCGCGTCTGAGGTGTGCCTTTAACTACTTAAATTTAATAACCAATTTTCATGTTCGAAAACTGACTGTTTCTCATTATAGCAGAAACTTTATAAATGAAGAGTGAAGGAGTAGAATATTTACGTTACTAAAAATGGTTTAATGTCTCAGGTGCTAATATGGCAGTGGCTTAAAGTGCTTTAATTGTGATATGAATTTTGATATTTTCTTTTGTCATCTTTTGTATCACTATGCAATTGCAGAAGAGAAGATGGAGATGCTGTTGGAGCATATATTAGTGTTTCGGGGTCTCAAAGACATTGGAAGAGAATTGGGCACATTGTTCTCGTTCCTATAAAAATATTTATTCTATTTGTAAAAGTGGTATAATAAAACTTATACCAATTGTATAACTTGTGCAATTACCTTTATCAAATTGTTTAATAAATAGAGAGATAAAAACATGGATATATATTTAAAATTTGAAACAAAAAATGAATTCACAAAGATCCGTATACTAACATTTGAAAAAATTAAGAAAATCAACATTTTAAAATGCAACACAACACGACAATAGGTTCACTCACTACACCACCACAAGTTCTCCTATAGTGCCCAAACTTATTACACACAGTGCATTTAACTTTGGTTATTGGTTTCCCCTCCCAAGCTCGTTTATTTCCATTTTTCCTCGGTCTTTTAAGCTTATTCCTTGTACCTGGAGGTAGAAATTTCTGAAAAATCACTCCCATGAAGCATCATTCTCACCATCGACAACTGCGAATGCTAAAGGGAAAATCATACCTGAAAAATAGGTTAATTTCTTTTTTGAGATTAGCAGTTGATAATTCCGTAACTAGAATATTGAAGACAATATTGATAAATGATAAGGAGCAAGATGCCTTCTGACCAAGCTTCCCCATACAGTAGATAAACCAGGATAAATTGGAGGTTGATGACCACCAAAATCATCAAAAGCATAATCAACATAGTAGAGGGCAAGCAGTTGAAAAATGATCAAGAACACCAAGTTCAAAAAGTTCAAAAAAATATCCTTGATTCGGATCGGCTTTCACTTTTATTTTAGTTCAAAAAATTTATAAAGTCTATTATAAAACCCAAAACAGCAAAATAAACAGGTATAATAGATATTATAGAAAAAGTGTATAAAGTTTATTATACTGAAACTTAATTACAACAAAATTATTACATCAATAAAAGTAAGCATGTATAATAAATATTATACCAAATAAAATACCACACAGTTTATTATACCAAAACTAAATTACAACAAAACCATTACAGCAGCAAAAATGAACAGGTATAATACATATTATACCAAATAGAAAAAACGTATAAAATCTATTATACCAAAGCTAAATTTAAGGTGTCGGTTATGATGACTTTGCTTTATATAATGTGAACATTACTTTACCTCTTATCACCATTGAATCAATCACCACATCATTGATCTAATCGTGATAAATGGCAAAGTAATGTGATTTTGTTTAGAATTTACCCAAGTTCAATAGTTATGCAGAATAATGGCCCCATTATATCATCTTTTCCTGATCAGATGTATCTTCAATATAATTGACAATTTGGAGGATTAAATACAATATGACAATTTACCTTATATATAAATTAAGTAGGAGACAGAGAGATCTAACTTACATATATGACCTTGCATAGAAGCTACTAAAAACATAGTAGCCTATTTCATATAATATCAACAAAAATCACCTTTCTCTTAAGGAAGTCCTTTGAATATTCTAGACATGTCTCCTCTACCAACATAGGTGTTTTACTCCTTTAACCTGCAAGTTTTAACCAATAAAAAAAGATAACGTCCAACGATTTTGAAAAGGAAGATATATGAAGTTCAAACGGAGATCAAATATCAACATGAAATTAGTTGGCTACATTTCTAAAATAGATCTGAACTACATGAACATGATTTCGTTAATGAACCAGTTGAAATCATATGAAACTGGACAAGATAAACAAACTAGCTAACAATAGGTACTAGATGAGAAACAGAAGTCGAAGCCATAGATAGAGTGGCCGTGTCTCTTGAGAGCATAGACAACATCCATGATAGTAACGGCATCACGAATCACATTTTCGAGGAGGATCTTGAGGATGCCTCTGGTTTCTTCACAAATTAGACTACTTGATGAAATAGGTAACTAGAAAAAATAAATAACTATGAAAAACAACTTTAAATTCCTTCATTTCAATAGATAACTAGAAAAATAGATACAAAAACATATATATCATCTAATGATGAATAATCACATTCACATTGTCCCATCATAAACAAATTAAAACAAAATCATAAGCTTATCCATAGTAAGCAAATCCACATATACTAAGCGAATAAAAAATCTGACAATACTTTCCATCTGGACTCTAAATATTTCTTGGCTTGAATATCTATGATTTTATACAAAAAATTATGCTCTTGTTCACCAATCTATTCAGTATGAAGAAATTATGACTAACATAGATTAGAATATAAATTTTCAGACATAAAAAGTATAATTTTACCTGCTATGATTGTATTATGCCATCATTGCAATAATTACCAACACTAGCAGCTATAGCTATAACTACAAGCACTATGTTGCTTCATATGTTCATCCTTATAGCAGTGATAGATTTCATGAGGGCAACTGAAAGATAAAATTTAAAAGAACTCATATAAAATTTAAGAGGATGTACCTGAGCTTGAAGTTGTTATTCAATCTTAAAACCTTTGCTAAACACATTCAGATTAATATTTTCTCCAACAACACACCTAAAGTCAGTAAAATCAAAAGACTTTCAAACCATAATACCACAAGTTTTGTCCAGATTCTACCATAATGGACCAAAGGAGAAAAAACATCCATATCTAGATTAGATAGGAAGATCACAAGAAACAAAATCCTAAAATCACAAAAAAGCAAAAACTAAAATTCAGAAATTGAAAACAAAATCATGTTGAACATGAAAATATCACGAATCAGAAGGTCCAAATAAGAAAAATACTTACAATGAGATCAGTGAAAACTGAAACAAAAGTAAAATCCAAATGAAGATAGCACAATCACGAAGTAAAATCCAAACATTATGTGTAACATATTACATTTACTAACATCCATAATAGACTTCTATGACACAAAATCTTTTGAGCATTTCATCGAACACCTTTCATGCATATTCTAAAGCTTCACAATTTCCATACACATGAACCATTAAATTAACAAAATCGAGATCGAAAAATTATAAAACATACTCACCTATGGAATTCGAAATAAAAAAAGAATTCATATTATAGTGAAACTTAATTAACACCTTCACAATAAAACTACGCCATTGTTTATCGGAAACACATAATCAATAGAATAAGGAACCTCAAAAGAAATCAAGACACATTGAAATATTAAGAAATTGTAATCGATTCAATACTTACGTTGAATCCATGAGAATCGAAAGCAGTTGAACAAATCAAAATAAAAGCCAAATGAATAAATTGAAACCAGAAGAAGAAATTAAATTCGCAATCAGAATAGTAATTGGAATTGCAATCAGAATAATAACCGATGAAGAGATGGAGAGGAGATCACAGAGTTGAAAACGTAAAACTAGGGAAAGAAAGGAAGGAGAAATATCCTACTTATATATTCACGTATTTGTTAAATATACAAAATATAATAAGACAATTAAGTTATTAAATGCAATTTTGGACATATTTTTTGTATAATCTAATATTTGGATATTCCTTTCAATTTCCCATGAAAATACTATGCGGTTTGTCGTACATCAGTTGTAATAAATAAAGAGTTGTGGATGGTTATAGATCAAGTGGGCTCTCTCATCCATTATACTAGTATTTTGATTAGCTCTCAACGGAGACATTGGCCCTAAATGATTGTCAAATGTTATGGTGAAAATATCATGGGATTTCTCCCGATAGTTCCAATTTTGTTTTTTAGAATAGGGTTTAAAGAGGCATCAATTTGTCACTAAATAAGTGGTACACGTATGAATCCATATAAACTACAAAATAACTTGAATTAATACTCTTGTTAATTCTCAAATAATCTATGTACAACATAAATATTACCCGAAATCTATGAAGGGTAGTATTAAAAAAAATTGCTTCACCGTTTCAATTCAATTTGTTGTGCATAAAGAATACATGGTTTCTACTATACAGGTTAATCACATTTGTAACAAGCTAGGAATGATCAATATCTATGCTCAAGCTTGAGGGGGAGTGTTACAATTGTATATAGACTTAATGCTAGTTGTGATTCATAGGAATAATTGCAGGAGCGATATCAGGGAATTAACATTAGATTTATTTCCTAATGTACACCCATTGTGCTATACATATACATGTACCCTTTATACAAATAAATCAAGACATTCTTCTCCATTTCTTGTGTCTTCAACAAGTACAATTGATGTGAAAAAACCAATGACACATGTAAAGCTATGCTATAGCTACAATGCACAAGAATTATTCTTGTGGACCATAATCAACTTGCTGTAACATGGAAACTTTTGCACACTAACATTTTTCAATTCTGTCTCTGAAAACTTCAATTTACGATATATTTTCGCATTTTTCACTAAGCATTTCCTTGTGAGAAACACTTTCGTTTACCATTTCCATTCTACATAGAAATCAATAATGATTACAAGAATAATATGTTAACTGGTCTCGAGTATGGGTGTCTAATACAAGTGCGGATCCAAGTGTCTGGTGTGACATTTTTAAATTTTTAGGATACTTTGACACCATCCTAATTTTGGATACGAGTATGGGGTTACAAGAAAATTTTAGATTAGAAATACTTCAAATAGTAATTAGTGAGGTTAAAAATAGTAATTAGAAAGTTAAATGTCTTAGAAAAATTTATCTTTATATGTCAAGAGTTTCTTATATGAACTTTATATGTTAAGACTTAAGAGTTAAAGATAATATAATAGGAAATGTGAACCTTTTGTGTAACCCAATATTTACAAGCCCAACATAATTAACGTAGGATCTTTTTTCTTATTAAAAGCCAGGGTATAAAGCCCAATAATAAAAGTCAACCCAAGTCCAATCTATTGCATAGTCTAACGGAGAGGTGACAAAGCCCTACACTTTTCATTACAAAACCAATAAACCTGAAAGAGGTGGATTATTTTGCCAAAGAATTTTCGTTTCCTCCATTCACTATCAACGGCGGCCGCCATTTCTGCTACAGAGAACCATTTTCTTCCCCTTTTATTTCAATCTCGAAATTTTTTTCTCTAATGCGCCACCGTATTGGACTCATATCCAATACTGGTATTCGTACCCACCATACCAGACACCGGTTTTTTAGGAAAAAATGGTGAGTCCGAGTAACATAAAGAGCATGTAACATGATTATGAGGACGTTTCTCATTCCTTTTACTTTTCAACTTATTCCTTGAAAGATACTTATAAGTTGATATTAACGCAAAAATCAGATAACGAAGTTTTTCTTATTAATTTTTTAACGTAAAGTATCTTATAAGGTAAAAGATAAAAATAGCTCAAACTTACTTTTTAAGAAAGGTACTTTGAAGGAAATAAGACAAAAGTTACAAGTTATGAGAAACACCCCAACATTTTACGGTATTATAATTGAAAATAAGGGACTTCATAATTTTTTGATATGCAAATTACCTCCTAGTAGGGTGTGAGATTATTTACAAGTGGATTTGTTGTAACAATAAACCAATAGTTATGGGACAACTCTCATGAAAGGCAGTAAATGGACACCGTAGCTGCTTCTTATTACTGTAGAGGAAAGGAAAGAATAGACCATTAGATTTTAAAAATTAATATTTCTTTTTACATCAAGAGTAACTATTAGAGAATAAATGAAATAATTAGAGTAAGTAAAGGAATAATTAGAGGTAGTTGTTAATGACATTAATTTGTAACCAGTTTTATATCTATCCTCTGTATATATACATGTAATTTCTTATGAATCAATAATATACATATCATTCAAAAGGTAGTCTCTAAAGTTAACATGGTATCCCAGCCTAGTAGCATTTCTGGGTTTCGAGTTTTTATTCTTGTTCTCTAATTTTTTTTCTCGATTATTGTTCTCAACTATTGTTCATCTTTCTCACCTTCTAAAACTTCTTTCCTTTTCTCAACTCCACTGTAGAAGTCTTCCATTTGTTTGATTGGCAATTCTGCAAATTTTCGCATCGTTCTCAGCTGCGCGTGTCTAATGCGCCACGTTTATCTTCAGCAACATCTCCATGCACCGCCGTGTGATGGCTCTGGTGATGGTGAAACTTGGCCGACATTGTGGTTTGATGATCTACAGGGTCTTGATAGATTGGTATTTTGGTTAGATCTGTACCACTTATGTTTGGACAAATTGTGTTCTTAGGTAGATCTGTTGGGTTATTTTGAGTTTATATCAAGTGTGTTTTAAGTTGTCATTGTTTTTGGATTTGTCCAAGTTCATGCCATTGTTTTGGGTTTGAGTTCCGTTAATTTATTAAGGTTGAGCTTGGAGAAGTAGAATACTCTGAAGAATACCCTATGTGCAGTGTTTGTGGCAAATGTTGGGATGGGATTTCCCTTTTAATTGCTGGTTTGGTCTGCCAAGTAGTGCAGCATTTATGGATATCGATATTAGATCCAATTTCTGTAGTAGAGCACTGGTTTCTTAGATGCTTATTTGCTTCTTAAAGCGTCACCTCATTATCGGTTCTTGATTTATCTATCGTGTTATTGCTAATGAAATATTGTATTGTGTTTGTTTTAAGCTTGAACATGTATGCTCCAGCTTTAGGGCAGTGTTAAAGAATCAATGGAGTAAATAGAGGAGTAATTTGGGAAATTATTAGTGGTAGCAGTTGATGACATAATTTGTTACCTATTTTATATCTATCCTCTCTCTATGTACGTATGTATGTAATCTCTTATAAATCAATAATATACATGTTTATTCAAAATGCAGTCTCTAAAGCTAACATTAAGGAACCGACTCATTAAAACTATAAAGACCATGAAAGAATGAAAATCAGAGATAGCAATAGAAAGATAATTATTTCCATTAAGAGAGGAAGCTATGAAGAAGATAGTTCTACTACTTCAGAAAAGGGCAAAAAGCTTCTGAGAATCAGTAACAAGTTTACTTTTATTTCTACATCTCTTCCACTCACTTCTATTCTTCTCCTTATTCAAGCTAAAGTCTGAATTAATATTCAATTTTTATTATATTGTAGTGAGGATTGGGGAGAAAAGGAGGTATCTAGGTTCTAAATACCAAAAGTACTCTCCAATAGTCCAGAATCGTAGATATTGGGGTTGTATTGGTTCAATCTTGTCCAAGTATCTACGATCGGAGGTATAGTCAAGAGCATAATATATCTGTGGAATTCATTTTTACTAACTTTTCTGATGTAAATAAGTTGTTCATGTGGCTCACATATTAATAAAATTCCTTGTTAACGTGGACTCGCTAGTTAGTCTCTATATTGGTAAAATCCCACATCTATTTGAAGAAATAACACGACAAATTAGTCCATCATAAACAGAGGTTAAAGTAAACTAGTCGTAGGAAAATCTGTCTGCTTATTTCGAAAAATGCTAAAAAAACATTCAAGTTTTCTCCTCAGGGATAAAAGTCAGGGGATTTCCGATCCTTTCATTTTCTTTTAGTTGTTAGCATCTAATAAAATTCAGACTAAGAAAACTACATTCAAAGCTTCACAAAGCGTAGAAAGTCAGAAATAAAAGGAAACAAAAAGAAATACAAGCTTACCTTTAGGATGAAAGATACCCCTTTTGTTGATTTTTGATACTTGACATATGACATAATGAAAGTAGTACAAAACGGTGAGGAATAAGGAGATGAACGGCCGTTTTTTCAGTTGTTTGGGCCCCATTTTTTTGGTTATCCATTCACTTTAAGAAGCGAAACAGCACCTGTCATAAACATGTATTTGCAGCTAGTCAGGTCATTTTATAAACGGCAGGGAAGTTTATTTAGGATAACAAGTTTAGAGAATAGATCAAAACAAAGCGTAAGCTTTTACTTAAAAGATCTAAAAGCCTTTAGTTGACCCCATTCTAATCATTACAAATATACAAGGTACTGTTATTGATGATAGCACACAAACATTCGAACAAAAAATAATTGCTGACATGAGGGTGACCTCTATCAATAAAAAACTAAAATATAACAACTATAAATTAATGAAAACTAAACTAATTTTGACATAAGGGTGACCTTTGTTAATAAAAATTAAGATATAGCGACTACAAGTTAATCATAAATGGATAAATTTTTGACATGAGGGTGACCTCTGTCAATTAAATTTAAACATACTACTAAAGTTCCAACGATAATTGCAATTTAAGCTCTAAATACCACATAAAACAAATGATTGCCATAAAAAAAAAAAAAAAAAAAACGAACCAAACTAACAAAATACATCTCAAGTACCAATTATAGGGGGGTAGTATGATTAGTATCTTTACTTCCTTACACGTAACCGACAAACTAACTTCTGAATCTCTAGTTCGCTTAATATCTCGGTGTCCAATTGTACGTAAATCTCGATAGGTGGCGACTCCTCTTTTTTTTCATCTTTTCTTCTTAAAATAGTTTAGAACAAGAAGTAACCATTTCAACCCGTTTTGAGAATACGGTGTAAATTTAGTCCGTCCGCAAGGTTGCGACATTCAATATGCTCTCTAGTTGTTGTGCTTTAACATCAAAGTCAAGGAAAGACAACAAAAGCTAAAAAAAAAGAATTCTGAAGCAACAATTTGCAAAATAGAATAGAAAAGGGAAATAGAGGAAAGTTATGCAGCATTTATATATTGAAGATATTTCGCTAAAATATTAATTTGTCTGTTCTTGCAGCATTTATATATTGAAGATATTTCGCTAACATATTCAACATAACCAGTATCTATACCTTCATCAGTTATATTCGCCAAGCAAACACTAAAAAAGATTCCTCTTCTAGAGGTTGGAGAAATTGCAACTGGAAAGAAGGTTGAAGTTGGTCTTCCATCACCTTGTCCAGTATGAGCAAATCCATCTTGAAGTTCAAGCTAGGCACCATAATCTGGGATGGAAAAGGACAGTACCTTTCAAATATTTGGCTGTGTGACACCCCAAATTCAAGTTTCAATGAGCACGAATTGGAATCCAAAGAACATAATTCAAATCACTTACACAATCATGAAATTTGATTCTACCATCACAAAGACTTCATTGATCAAGTTTTTTTATTAGCAGCCAACAACCAATAATATTTAGAGATTCTCATGTTTGTCGTGTTAAGAGCACTGTGAGACTCATGGGCACAACTTTCCGATAGCATACGACTCTTCAATCTTCAAACCTGGACCAGTATCAGTCATAGTAGTTAAGACACCGAGGCGCACTTAAGGCGCAAGGGTGCACTCAAGGCGAAAATTTAAGCCTAGGCGCGCCTTAGACTACTATGGTGTCAATGTGTATTTTGTAGGGCTGTAGCTAAGAGAGAGTAGTCAATAGGCTGCACAATAATCCCAGCAAACTGAGTTTTATTTATCAGCAAAGCAGATAAAACAGCTGCAGTCAGATTGACAAGTGGTATAGGCTCGAAAACATGGTCACAGGAAAAGCTGTGTTAGATGCCTAATTAACAGAGACAAACCTGTCAAAAATGGACATCAAGTAGAGGTGTCCAGACCATTCACATCATAATGCTAAGGGTCTGTTTGGTATTTTTTGCTGTCTCAATAAATTGTTCTCACAAAAATTTCATAGAACTACATGTTGTGGCTTCAAACACAATTTGGTCCTTCATACTATTTAAGTAATAACTTTTTAGCTTGTTTTTCCAAAAATAACTCTCATACTTACAGGAAAAGCTTGAAAATGGAACTTTTCAGAAAAGCAGCTTGGGAAAGCACGACTAAACTGGCCCTGAATAAATTTAGTGTGGGTTTAATTTCTTTTAGAAAATTAGAGAAAACAAGGAGAATGTCTAAGCAATACTGACAAAATAATAGCTATAATCAATGATTAAAAATGATCGTAGCTACCAAATTATTTTATCAATAATTTACCACTTTTCCATATTTTTACAGAGTATATTGAGAGACGCACATTACCTTCATTTTGGGCCTAGTGGGCTTTTCATAACTCATAATATATATCATCTGATGCGAGATAAATTGCAGGAAAGAACGGAAGGGAAGAAAGAAATGAGAATCGATTGATAGAAGGGAGGAGGGAAGAATTCTCCAGTTTACACAATAAAAAATACATGCCCTGCTCTCTATGCAAGACCCTTATTTATACCAGCCAACCAACAGCTTAAAAACACTAACAAACAATCACAATGCAAAACGCACCGCTTAGCTAAGTACTTATCATACTCAAAAACTCACCGTTTAGCATAACAGCTAAACTGAATACAGAAATACAAAATACAAATTCACCACATAACATTTCCTTCCCTTGAAAGCATCCTTGTCCTCAAGGATATATGTTGAAAGCAGGAAAACGCTTGAGAATGTCAAAAGCAAACTCCCACGTTGCCTCATCCGGATTCTGCCCCTGCCATTGCACCAAGATCTTGGTCGCAGCCTGGTTTCCCCTTTTTACCATCTTCCTATCAAGCACAGCAATTGGAATAGGCTTTTATGCTAGAAATGAAGGCAATTGAGTGGAGGCTGCTGCCTGATTTGGTAACTTAGCCTTGAGTTGGCTGATGTGGAACACTGGATGAATTCCTGATGCAGCAGGCAATTTCAGACTGTAAGCCACCTCTCCCACCTTATCCTCAATCTGATATGGCCCATAAAAAAGTGGAGACAGCTTATTGGTCAACCTTCGAACCACACTATGCTGCCTATAGGGCTGAAGTTTAACATAAACCCAGTCCCCAATAGACAACACTCTTTCAGTCCTGTGCTTGTCACTCTGCTGTTTCATGCGATGTTGAGTGCGCCTCAGCTGTAACTTCAAAACCGACAGTGCTCGTTCCCTATCTTGAAGTAATTCATCCACAGAATGAACCTTGGAGTCCCCAGGCACATATGGAATGTGTAAAGGAGGGGGAATTCCATAAACAGCTTGGAAAGGGGTTAT
>CATIWQ010024119.1:0-13883 GCA_949673415.1 Euphorbia schlechtendalii
ACCTACCAAATTCACATCATACATGCATCTTCCACGTGAAATTGACTAGTTATGCACTGCTTCTACATAACTCCAAGTATGCAACCATAAATAAGAATTTATTATATGCAAAGAACAAAATTAACAGTTGAAGAGAATAGTAGTAGCATATTTGACTGACTTTGTTACAATAATACACAGTAATATCAAATGCAAAAGTCAACCTTTACCTCTATATATAGATTGGGTTAGAAAACTTTTAAACAAGTACTACATCTAGCTAAGTTGAGCATAATAACTCGACATTGGCATGTTGGGAAACCCGTGGAAAGCTCAACAACTTCTGAGAAACTTCAGTCACGAAACCCGCTCTAGATTTTTCTAATTATACAATCGTAGTAGTTAAAAGGATGAGCCTAGGCTCAAAGGCGCAGCCTTGCGCCTTGCTGAGACACAAGGCGTGGCGAAGGCACACGCCTTTTTAAATAAGGCGCGCCCTCTCTCTTTTTTCTCTTTTCTCATTCCATTTCTCTCTATATATCATACCATTGTGAAGAGAGAGTATATAAAGGCTGGAAGTTACAAGAAATAAGAACAAAAAGTCCATGTTAAATTTGTGTCATGCATAAAATATCGTTGACAGAGCTTGCAACAAAATACCTACAATATTTATACAGAATTTTTATATAAATGCACCGTTACATTCCAGTCATGTGCCGAGGGTACGCCATACTAAAATGTTTTGAATTGTAAACTTTCATGTTAAACCCTTGAGAATTTGGAACTCAAGAATGTACCATCTTCAGTATCAATAACATGAAGTGATGTTTGAGTGTCGATAAGAGAAGATCATCTGTCCATAGTTCTGGAAATTAGCCATCAATGTAGAACTTGATACAAGTTTTATGCAGATAAGAATTAATTATTGTAAATGAAGTCAGTTCTATGTTTACTATCAAATGCATATCTTACATGAATTAGTACTTAGTGTTAATGATTTGTAACCGAATAGCAGACGAAACATTACTACAGAAAATTGCTGAAATTGACTAGCTAACAATTTATACAAACAATATTTAATAAGACGAAATGCAAAAACAAATTTTATCTGTTCAAATAGCTTTAGAAAACTTTTAAACAAGTTCTACACCTAGCTAGCTCTGTCGAACATAACAACTCAACATCAGCACGTCGAGAATATCTCGGAAACCTCAACAATTTCTGAGAAACTTCACTCACAAAACCCGCTCTGGATTTTTCAAATAATACAATCATCTTCTCCAAAACTCTTGCGTTCAATAATATAAACTCAATGAATTCAAGCACAAACTTACATTCATCGTCACTTCCATGGATGCCAATTATCATCACCGTCTTTAAACAATAGAAACCAGTGGGTCCGTCTTTAAACAATCTGGAATTCATCAGGTTTTGGAGATCTCTTCTCGATACATCCTGGAGATAGAATTTGTCAGTCCAAAGAACTGAATGAACAAAAAAATGGAGAAACTCAATAAAAAAATTAGAATTGTATTAGTAATCAGTGAAAAAATTTTGTTTACTAGTTTATCAACTGTACATATACGTTGCATGATCTGTTTCAAAAAACTTTACCATATAACAGCGCGAATCATGCTTTATAACCAATGTCTCGAGCGCTGGCGAACGAAGAGCATAAGCAATTCCCTGAAGTGCACAACAGAATTCACTACCAACATTCAGAGACGGCAAAGATAGCCAAACTTCCGGATCTAACCCCGATACCATCTTTAAAATTAAACAAACATGTTATTAACATTAGTAGAAATTGAATATTAATTTAAAGAATAATAAAAATATAAATAGAATACAGAAATCTAATAGTAGAAATACAAAATGGAAATTTAATAGAATATTGATTTCTAAGCTGGAAATATTTAATTTCTTTTTTAAAGATATAATGAATCCAAAATCACACTATCAAATATTCGATCAATCGTCATTACAAGTGAAAAGGATATTTCGGTAAGTTACCTTGAAGAGTATCCATTGATTGATAATCATAAATGTCACAAGTCTGTTTTCATCATGCGAATGAATGAAATGAAAGACTTGTATGTTGAATGATCTATAGCTACGTTACTTGGTAAAGTAGATCATGAAAATGGGCACATGTTAGAAACATGGGGCTGGATCGATCCACACAGCAAAGTCACATGGTTGTATGTCATAGACAATTTGCTGAGTAGGTCTCAATTGTCCTCATACTTGATTTCAACTTATTACTGATGTGGAATTGAGTATGCTGTAGCATATCACTAACGGGTCCTTAAATATTGGATTACAAGTACGAGTATGCTTGGTATATTTCATGATCACATTAGTAGTAGTGATAAAATTGTCATTCGATTTGATAAATCGATATGAATCACTGGTCGCTTGATGAATAAAAGTGATAAGGACGTCCAATTAATCATTGACTTATTTTATCATTTTATTCTAGATTAAGAAATTCTATGAACTGCATAAGGGGTGACTTTAACCATGCCTCTTGTTCATCATATTGATGTCAGCTGGCAAAGGATTTTGTGAGACAACTACTAGGTTCAGTACTTTAATGGATGGCTGTATTCTGTCCCAATTGGAGGCTGTGATGGTATGCTAGAATTCGCTTACAGTCTATGGGTGAATCTCATTACCAACATATGGACAGACCAAAGGATCGTGCGCTTAGAACTACTGATATGAGATTCTTTGTACATGCAATGTTACAAGACTTGATGAAGAATTGATTATTAATTAATTGACATGTAAAATCAATGTAATTGAATAATCTTTATAACTCCAATAAATTAATTTAGTTAACGATATAATATAATTTATTAAATTAAATTAAGTTGATTAAATTGTATTTACATATGGTATTTGTTTAATTCACAACTAAATAAATTCATATGTCGAATAATTTAATTAAATAAATTTAATCATAAAGTATTGCATACTAAAATAATTAATTGAGTAAGTTTAGTTAATTAAATCAACTGGTAGTATGTCAAATTATTTGATTAAATTGCAATATTTATTTTGTGCAAGGGTTAATTGTAAATTATAAAAGTTGACAGTTAAATTTGAATAAGGAATTAAATCATGAGGTTTAATTATTAAACTTAAAATTAATTGGGTAAAATTCATAATTAAATTAAACCTAAACCTAATCGACTAATTAAACTATAAATAGACAAACAATAAAACAAAACCGAATTCGAATGATGGAAAACGTTGGCAGCCGAGTACACACATTCATATCATTATCAATATGAGATTAACGTGGCAGCCATTGGAATCTATGGGATTTGAGTTTTTTTGTTTGAACTTGGAGTTTTCTTTTTCTCTTCTTCTTCGTCTATACGGCTTGCACCGGTTCCGGTTTGATAGGAGTTCGTGCACGTGAGATTGGAGAGCTTTCGTTTGAGAGCTTTTATGGCATCAGTCTCTTAAAGAGAATATCAAGTAAGTTTTATTTGTGAAATAAATCCTATTGAAACATTATCAATGTTTCTTTGAAACATCCTATTCGAATTCGTGAAAAATTTTAACCGGTAATTCCGTCGACGCGGTTATTTTTTTTATGACAATTCCCTTCAATTGGTATCCGAGCCTGTTTCTATCAAGAGAATTGTTTAGGGTTTTTCTTGATTTCTATAGATTTTCCATCTAGATGGAAAAAGTTTTGGAATCGTTCCTGAGGATTTATTATTTTTCCACAAGTTGATTAATTGACAAAACTAGTTTGAATAATTGATTGTTGCAATTTATCATTTTTTTAGTCAAAAGAACACGTTTCTTGATGTGTGAAAGCTTTCTATGTGGTAGAAAAAGTTTCAAAATCATTGATTTGAGTGTTTAATATTTTTTCTCAAATTAGTTGGCTTGATCTTGGTGGCTATGTCGTTAATTGTTGTTTATGTTTATTAGGGTTTTAATTATTTTATGATTATTTGTTTATAATATAATTAATTAAATTTTAATAATTTAAATTTTTAAAAAAAGATAATGCCAAACAGTGGCGTGAACTGAATTCACGCCATTGTTAGCGTGAAATATGGTGTTTGCATATGCCAACACCATCACCTGTGGACAACAGCTTGCTGTACACGGTAGTGGGTCTAGGGAGTTCAAAATAATTTTTTGAACATTTGTTCGTTTTGATAATATGATTGAACTGGATTGTGTTTAAAATAATCGGGTATTTTAATTTATCCGGGATTAATTATTTAAAGAGAATTGTTTAATAAAATCAATATGTATTTTATTTAATTTGGAGTTAAATTCCAATGGTTCAAAATTATCCAAAGCCCGTTTTAAGAATTTAAAACGGCTGAACTGAATCGTATCAAAATAACATTTCCGTTATTTTGTTAATTCGATGTCATAAACTCTAATAATTTAAAATTGTAAATTTTAATTAATTGGAATAAAAGTTAAAATCTTAACTTGTGGCATTAATATTTAATTAAATTAAATATTCTAAATGTGAAATTAGTCCAAATAGACTGTGGTACCGGTTATAGTTGAGATGCTAAATTTTGTAATAGTGACATCCTAATTCGTGTGGGAGCAAAATTGTATATTTTGCGAAATGATCATTGACCATTGGGCCTTAACAGGTTTTAAGTCACAATTGTCAAAATTAAGCGATTTCACCAAACATCTCGGCTAAATATAATAGATGTAATTATAATTGCCATGATCAATGCATCATATTGGTATATATAAGTATGATGGTTACTATTTTAAAAATTCATATTTGAGAATTTTATGGGTCCAAATGTGATTTGGTTTAAATATATAATATTGCTAATACCCATAAAAAATTCTAAATTATGATTTTGTACATTGAACCTCATTTTATATATAGAGTATGAATACATAATATTTAAAATAATTACATGCACCCGATTCATTATACAAGCTGATAATACTTAAATATTCCATTAAATATTGAGTCGCTTAAAAGGGTTTCCCGGATTCACACCTCTGCTATACATTGTAGCACAATGTTCAACATGCTCAGCAGGGCACATTGTGTTCTTAGTGGGTCGCGGAGGGTTAGGATACTTAGTATGGCTAACATGTGGAATGACAGTTTGACTCAACGAGTTTATGTTCTAACTCAGTTAGGCCCAAGAACACAGATGGGTAAAGTACCAATACATCCATCAACCAAGAGTTCTTTTAAGAAAGGATTGGATAGTCTATCCTCCCAGACATTCAATAATGGGTTCTATGTCTGGGCTCAGTCCGACTCATTATTGAAGGGTTGTGGATCTTAAAGAAAGCCAATAAAATCATCAACATAAATTAATCAGGATTAATTAATTTGTTTAATGGCTTTAAAGACCTTTATTTTCAACCTTGTACAGATCATTCTGTTGTAGAATAACAAACTAATTCCAGCAACACTAACAACCAATCATTTAAACTACGATATATCCTTGAAATGGACTGGCTATCTAGGAAATACTTCTTTGACTGGGCTTAAGATTTGTTTTGAGACATGAATCAAAGGAATGTGGTAGATAGGCCAAATGCTCACTAGAAGAGATATTATATAGGCCCAAGTTGGGTGGTATGTAAATTCATAAATGGAAAGGAGGGATGTGAAACACCTTGTGTTGGCTATAATGGTTCCTGAATTGTGCAAACAGTTAGAGGAGATACAAGCCTATGCTATGGTAAAGTCTTTTAACGTGACATTTCATGAGCAACTTTATCAAGAGATATCATTGATCACTAAGGCATTTCAATCACATAAGATGGATACTATAATCTCTGTGAATACTATTATATAGAATATGAAGAAACTCACTAAGAGTTTGGTTCATATTAGTGTATTAGTATGAGACTTAATAGTTAGAACTATCTTGGCCTTTCTACTTGAATCCTATAACCGATTCATTATGGCCCACATGCCATAGATGAGTATGACCACGATAAGCTACAATAGTTTCTTTAGCTAGTCAAAGGTTTCGGTTAATGGGACTCAGCTAGAATTGATGTTTGATGAACATTTCAACGTAAGAGCATAGATGAGATATTGCTACTCAAGGGTCTCATGACTAAACAAAAGTTAAGCATGTACTACATCCAAAGGACATCGATATCGAATACAAGTATCTTGGAAACAATATAAGAACATGTCCTAGAATATTTAGGAGATTTCATGAAGAAAATTAAATGTTCTTCATAATGGTATTTATAATATAGATGTAATTATCTCTCTTCAACATCTAAAGTAATAGCTACTTGATGTGTTCTAACATTGATAATGCACATGATCTTAAGATGAGAGATGGTTGGGATCCTAAGAGATGCATTCTTAAATCATAAATGGTGTTCTTGTAACGACCATTAAGATTAAAGAATGCCACTTTAGGATAGCCGTTCAATAATTTTGATTATGAAAGGATGAAATTTTATACTCACTTACAGTGTGAACTTTATTTCTGTTTCAGTCAAGGATGTTTCTAGATATCGAGTTTTTCATTTATAATGAATAGAACTGAAATATTTGAGAATTGTTATTCTTAAACTTAAAAGTTTAGAATAGTTCATCCTTGAGTATATCAAAATTAATTTGATCTATATCATAAATACAAAATGGATAAGCATGGGGTGCTTAATCTAGTCTATATCCAAAAGTTATATAAATCAAGTTAACGAGAATCACATGACTAAGCTATCTACAAATAAAGCTTAGGATCACTTGATTGATAATCATTTAACCATGTGAATTCTTTGTATACTTGGTGAAATAATGTAGAAACTATTCAACAAACTTGTAGAAGTGGCAATATACTAATAAGCATGAGATGTAGTGGGAGCATGCGTAGGGCCTAAAACATATATACTTTTCACGAAGTTGTTGAATGAGCAGCTAACATGCCCAAAACACAATGGAAGTGTATATAAGTCGAAAAGCATGATAGTTGGAAATAGGTAGATTTCTTGGTTACTCTCGGAGATGAATTTCAATTAGCATGACTAATGAGATCAGATCCATGGACCTTGAGTCAAGGACTTTGAGAATAAAATTGAGATATTAAAAGGTTATAATGTTAAGGCTTTTGGTTTAACCAAGAAACCAAGTATATTAAAACCTAAATTGAATAATTTTGAGAGAGTGTGAGATAGACTCACAGTTCAGTCCTCCTAGAGCACACCATTGTGATGGAGTATTCAAATGGTGGAAAAATGCTATGTTAGACATGGTATACTCAAAAGAATTCATTTTGATCTCTTAAAGCCCGGACTAAGGACATAATTCTTGACTACTAGTTAAATGCATCACACTATAACTGAGGCTATTAAAAGAGATCCATATGAAGTATGGATAGGCTAAAACCTAATGAGTCTTTCACTTGATTTTGAAAGGTGAAATCTGAATCACATTATTGACATAAGATTAATAATCTATGTCATAATATTGATGTTAGATTGGCATAAAATCAATTTAAGCCTATTTGTGAACTGCCCATTGGAAACCCAAAGGGTATTGCACCTACGACCTTGCCTAAACATGATGTTTGAGGTTTACAAGGGTATTTTCTAAGAGATGTCAATCTTTAAGAAAAGTAGTGGGAGCAAGGTTGAACTAGCAAGTTCATAGCGCACAAATTTCTAAAAGGACAAGTTAGATTTATATTTAAACTTCATGCATTTAAAGCATAAGTTGTAAAGTCACAATTCACATGAAAAGGCATGACGGTTCACTTACAAACTTGAGGGATACGCTTTCTCAAGATTGGTGATGACTCTTATCATATAGCATGAGTAAGAGGCTTTAAACAAATTGGAAGGCTATTGAAAATCCTTAATTGGCTTAGTGGTGTAAAAGTCAATAAAGTTGAAATGCAATCTATAGGCCATAATTTAGTTGATAACTAGATTATCTCACCTTTGGGTGTTAAGTTGACAGAATGCATTTGGAAAGTTTAAGTAGTCATTCAATAATGCTTTTATGGACAATGTGTGTATGCAATGTTAATCAAAATGTGGTCATGTTTCCAAACATTGTATTGAGATATATAATTGGGTTAATTGTAAGTAGTTCACCTAAGTTAAAGTGAATACTTTGATGTAAGCTTTAGGCAAAAGCGTGATGTTCTTTTGAGATGCAGATCTATATTGTTAGATCGGATCCACGAGAATGACCTTTAGGATAGAAATCTATAAAGTTAGATTTGATCCAATTGGTTTATACCTGAAGACTAGATGTATTCTAGTTTTGTTAAGATTGCTGAAAGTTATAATTTGAGCTAAAAGCTCTATACACTATATTTGTTAATTCTGCAACAGAAACTGAGCACATAGTAGCATGTCGTACTACAATGAGAGATGTTTATACTAGAAAGTTCATAAGTAAGTTAGGATGGATGGATCCTAGACATACTTGATGTTTTTCCTTGATAAAAAGGGGGAAAGTGCACAAGCTAAAGAGATCCGATCATAAAGTTTGAACATGTGTTTAGTCTATCACATGACATGTCCTTACATGGGGTTGACAAAAGAACAATGTCGTTGATCGTCTAACCAAAAGTCCATCGTGGATGGAGCTTAAGGTTAGGTTGGATCTATAAAGATGAGGGCAATGTCTGTTGTAAACTAGTTCAAGTGGGAGATTGTTGGAATTATTGATGTGCCCTAGTTCTAAAGGCATTGGTTCATACAATGTCACATTATAAAGGCAATAATCTACTGCATTTATATCTTGTGCTATAATATGAGTAGAGTATCCATTGATTGATAATCATAAATGTCTAAAGTCTGTTTTAATCATGGGAATGAATGAAACGAAAGACTTGTATGTTGAATGATCTATAGCAATGTAGTTGCTACGTCACTTGGTAAAGTAGATCATGAACATGGGCACATGTTAGAAACATGGGGCTGGACTGATTTACACAGCAAAGTCACATGGTTGTATGTCATAGACAATTTGCTGAGTAGGTCTCAATTATCCTTGGACTTGATTTCAACTTATTACTAATGTGGAATTGAGTATGCTATAGTATATCACTAACGAGTCCTTAAATATTGGATTACAAGTACGGGTATGCTCGTTATATTTCATGACCACATTAGTAGTAGTGTTGAAGTGATGGAATTGCCATTCGATATGATAAATTGTTACGAATCACTGGCCACTTGATGAATAAAAGTGATAAGGACGTCCAATAAGTCAATGACTTATTTTATCATTTTATTCTCGATCAAGAAATACGATGAACTGCATAAGGGGTGACTTTAACCATGCTTCTTGTTCATCATATTGATGTCAGCTGGCAAAGGACTTTGTGACACAACTACTGGGTTCAGTATCTTTAATAGACAGCTGTATTCTGTCCCAATTGGGGGCTGTGATGGTTTGCTAGAATCCGCTAACAGTCTATGGGTGAATCCCATTACCAACATATGGACAGACCCAAAGGATCGTGCGCTTAGAACTACTGATCTGGGATTCCTTGTACATGCAATGTTACAAGACTTGATGAAGAATTGATTATTAATTAATTGACATATCAAGTCAATGTAATTGAATAATCTACATAACTCCAAGCAATTAATTTAGTTAATGGTATAATATAATTTATTAAATTAAATTAAGTTGATTAAATTGTATTTACATATGGTATTTGTTTAATTCACAATTAAATAAATTCATATGTTGAATAATTTAATTAAATAAATTTAATCATAAAGTATTGCATACTAAAATAATTAATTCACTAAGTTTAGTTAATTAAATCAACTAGTAGTATGGCAATTTATTTGATTAAATTGTAATATTTATTTTGTTCATGGGTTAATTTGTAAATTATGAAAGTTGACAATTAAATTTGTTTAAGGAATTAAACCATGAGGTTTAATTATTAAACTTAAAATTAATTGGGTCAAATTTATAATTAAATTAAACCTAAACCTAATTGACTAAATCGACAAAAAATAAAACAAAACCGAATTCGAATGATGGAAAACGTTGGCAGCCATACATGGAGTACACACATTCATATTATAATCAATATGAGATTAACGTGGTAGCCATTAGAATCTATGGGATTTGAGTTTTTTGTTTGTTCTTGGATTTTTCTTTTTCTCTTGTTCTTCGTCTATACGGTTAGCACCGGTCTCGGTTCAATAGGAGTTCGTGCACGTGAGATTGGAGAGCTTTCGCTTGAGAGCTTTTATGACATCCATCTCTTAAAGAGACTATCAAGTAAGTTTTATTTGTAAAATAAATCCTATTGAAACCTTATCAATGTTTCTTGAAAATATCCTATTCGAATTCGAGAAAATTTTAACCGGTACTTCTGCCGATGCAGTTATGTTTTTTATGACAATTCCCTTCAGAATGATCTCTCAATTGTTAGCTTATTCACATGTTGAAACTGCTCAAGCAACTCCTTCACCGGAAAATTTAGCTCATTGGCCCTTGGAATAATATAATCTAGGGCCACAGAAATTGAAGACGGTAGATTCATTACTTTGAAAACATTATCAACGTGACAAATAAAATCCAGTTTCTCAAGGTTCGGACACGAAACTTCAATCATAGCAGTTTTGACATCAGCTAAATGCAATACTTTCAAAGATTTAGATGCAATAACAAGGTTACGAAACCTAGTACATCTGGCTATCTTCAGTGACCAAATAAACGGATAGCCTGATAGAAAATTCACAATCATTTGATCATGAAAACTCACGGATCGACACAACACTTAATTCCGCACGGACATAAAATTTCAATGGCATCTGGATGTATAACTTCAACATTAACAAAAGACAACACTTTCAGAGATTTCAAAACAATAGCAACATGACAGCTCATAATAGCCACTCAAGCATCGGACTACCGGAGATAACATTTCCGATCCCTTTACAACAATTTTCATGTTCTTCTAAAGGTATGTTAATAAAATCCATCTTTAGTGACTTGAGAGATGGCTAATTTACCCTCCAGCTAGGCCTGAAATAACAGTTGAACATGTTTAATCTAACCAACGAAGAATTGTCAAAGAGTGATTCAGGCAACAAATACGATCCATGTTCCCAATCGCAATTCAACACCAGCACTTCCACGCGTTTTCTAATAGCGAAAAGGATTTTTGAAGTAAACTAAGGATCGGGATTGGATTCATAATCATAATGAAGATGGAATTTCTTGATTCTGGGGCATGTTAGGTCTCGAATAATTAATTCGGTAGCCGGGTGATATGTGTTAACCAAAACAAATTCGCAACAACAATAGTAAAACAAGTAAAGCAATAAAGAGACACAGAGATTTAAGTGGAAACCCTTAAAAGGGAAAAAATCACTGGCACCGATAACTCCACTAATAATAATGGGAATACAAAATATAAGCTCTCTCAAGTATACCCAAACTCGAGGTATAATTTTAGGATAGTTGGAAACACTCCAATTTTACTCACAAGGTAAAATCACTCAACTCCCTCTCTCTAATTACTCTCTTGTGGTAATAAATTACTCTACAAGAGGAAACTCTCGAAAATACTTTTGTTAGGAAGCTTTCTACAAAAGAAACTTGAATGTTTGCTTGAATGATTTTGGATTGGAGGAATGCCTTTTTATAGGCAAATTTCTAACACCATTTCAACTTGGTAATTAATCACAACTTCTAACAAAATAACTACCATATTAAATAGTCACCTATTTGGTTGAAATTAATTACACTACACGAAAATTAGCAGTTTGCAACGGAAAGCTTGCAATGGAATTTTTTTCGTTGCAAAGCCAACAGCTTGCAACGGAATTTGCAAAGGAAAATGCATTCCCTCTCAGATTTAATAAAATTAAAATATTGAAGATGTTTGCAATGAAATTTGCAAGTGTTTGAAAATTCCATGGCAAAAAAAAAAGGGTGGGAAATGATGGAGGGAAATGTGCAACGGAAATTGCGAGTATTATAAATTTCCGTTGCGATTGTAATGCAAGGGAATTAAAACATAATAATTGCAACAGAACTTAAGTTGCAGATGAAGTATTAAAATTAAAATAAAATAAAATATATTAAGAATGATATCTCAATTGTTAGCTTATTCACATGTTGAAACTGCTCAAGCAACTCCTTCACCGGAAAATTTAGCTCACTGGCCCTTGGAATAATATAATCTAGGGCCACAGAAATTGAAGATGGCAGATTCACTACTTTGAAAACATTATCAACGTGACAAATAAAATCCAGTTTCTCAAGGTTCAAACATCAAAATTCAATCGTAGCAGTTTTGACATCAGCTAAATGCAATACTTTCAAAGATTTAGATGCAATAACAAGGTTACGAAACCTTGTACATCTGGCTATCTTCAGTGACCGGATAAACGGATAACTTGACAAAAAATTCGTAATCATTTGATCATGAAAACTCATGGATCGACACAACACTTAATTCCGCAAGGTTCAGACATGAAATTTCAATGGCATCTAGATGTACAACTTCACACTTAATTCAGTTGCAGATGACTGCCATTGTTCTTTCATTCAATCCTTCACTGGAGCGACCAAAATTTTAGACTCCTTTCCATCACTTGAGACTCGTGCTTTCTTCTCGGTGTTGTTTCTCCCCTTCCTCGCATCAGTGCTTTATCTCCTCCTTAATCAAATTGAGCAATAACCCTAAACCCACAATCTGAGGTAAATCGATTTCAAATTATTATTGTTCATATTGAATTTGTTTAAATTTAAGGTGTATCTGATTGAAATTGGTTTAAATTTGTCCATTTTTCTTGATTTATGTTATTGAGTTGTAATTTTCAATGCATTTGAGTTTATGGGTCATTTCATGTTTATCAATTTCTGATCTAGGTTTGCACTATTTGCAATTGATTATGATCTTTTTGATTCTTTGCATTTCTATTACTGGGTTTTTTTCATGGTTGTTAATTTGTGATATGGGTTTGCCTTTATATTTGTCGACTTCTAATCTGGGTTTAATCTATTTGGGATAAAATATATGTTTTTGTACTGTTGAATTATAGTTTTCAGTGCATTTCAGCTGCGGTTTTTTTTCCAAACTTGACAATTTGTGATCTAGGCTTGCTCTAATTGGATTTAAAATATGTTCTATATTGCATTTCTGTTGCTAGTTTTATCGTATTTATCAATTTCTGATCTAGGATTGCTCCGTTTGGGGTTAAAATTCGCAATCTTTTTGTTGTCTTTCTCTGTTTATTCCATCATTGATGTTACTGTCTAGTCATTGATTTGGTTGCTTCTAATATTCTTTAGGAACTTCTTAAGTTCTTAACAACTTAAATCTATACCTTTTAGTTGAGTTTCATATAAAAAACTAATATTAATTAGAATAAAGCCTATTGATTAGAGATTGGAATTGGACAAGTCTTACAAGAGAAAAGCCTTATAATTTCTGAATGATTTCTGTAGCCGTTGGATCATAATTGGATGGGTTTCATCTTTTATTTATTTGTGTATACATGTGAGATTCTGCTTTCCTTGAATTGTGGCTTGGTGTTGCTATTTGCAACAGAAAAATCTTGGTGCTTTATTGTTTTGCAGAAAAAGGTTGCTCTTTTCTTAGAATTGTATACTTTATTCTAAGTTTATGGGTCATTTATCAATTTCTGATCTTGGTTTGCACTATTTGCAATTGATTATGATTGCTTCTTTACATTTTCATTCAAATTCTAATAGTATTTATAATGTTATTTGAAAAAATAATTCAATAAATTATTTGCAATGAGTTTGAATCAAGAAACACAACTGATAGTTTCCATCTAATGTAGTTTCTGTTTCATAGTTCGATTTTCCTTTTTTTGCGCTAAATAAACAAATGAATGAAGACTGGTTTTTTTGAAAAGTAAATTGTAATAACTTCTGAAGGGAAGAAGGG
>CATIWQ010024129.1:0-46628 GCA_949673415.1 Euphorbia schlechtendalii
AGTCGTCAATTCCCGCAATTCATGCGTCTACTTTGAATTCGATCTCGACTCATACAGAACCTCTGTTAGGATGCTATTTCTTGCGAATATTGAACAAATGAATGTTGAAGAACAAAAACTTTTATTGATAAGTGCTTCACAATTACACTCATACAACAATCGCTCGAAATTGTGTAGAAATCTAGTGATTTAAACAAGAATATAATCACTTATACATTTTTCTCTCTAACACTTTGAACTTAGCAAAATCTATTTAAATTTTTCACTCTCTATCTATCCAATATCATGCCATACATGTCTTCTCACACCATCTACTTGCTTCTGCATGAAACGGTTGATTTGAACCTCTATTTATAGAGTGTGAAAGGTTGCATTTATCCAAAAGAATAGTCATGTCCATTGGTGAAGGGTTGCATCATGTTCAATGTGATTGGATGTAAGATTTCATCCTTATCTTTAATGGATAGGCACCTTTTCATGGCTACATTGTCTCCAAAAGGTGTTTGTTCGCCTGATAGTTGATGGCGGTTGATCGTTCTTATCCGGCGGTTGGAAGTTGAGAAGAGTTGATCAAACCTGTCACAATTCGTGATCGTGACATACATGGAGTGATCATGAATGTAAGTTGGTAACTGACTATTTGTGAAGAATGATGAGTCAGGAGCGTGATTTGGCTAATCGCAAGTAGAATCACGATCATGACATGGTCGTGACTTATGCTTTTCTTCATGATTCTTCTCTGCAACTTTACCGATCTTTGACAACTTTGATCCTAAGCCAATTCCTTGCATTCCACTCATCTTTTTGTACCTTTTTCACTCTTTTTGCATAGAATTCCATCTTTGATCATTTCACTCCCAAGATGCACCTAGTTTCTGCACTTACATAAAAAAACAACTACATACCATGTGAAATCTTTTATGTGAAGTGTAAAATGACTCTAAACCACATCATTTCATGAGTAAAAATATCAAGATAATAAGTGTAATTATACACTTATCACACCCCCACACTTAACTTTTTCCTTATCCTCAAGGTAAATAGAATAGAAGTGTATAAAATAGTAAGTCAAGTTCGTACCACATTTGGCGAAAGACTATTGTAGTGAGTACCACATTCCCATGTTGCCTAAGGTTCAAGTATGGTATACAAAATTCTCCACAAATTAGTAATGTGCAATTTATATAGTCCTGCTACATACATTTGCTCTTAATGAAGGGCCAACCAAATTGCGTCTTCATATAAGCATTATATGCTCGCTCAAATATTTCCTTCTCTCAAGTGTAGAATAAAGTATAAAGGACAAAGGGAGAACACTCTGAAAAGATTGATCTCAAGGCATTTTTAGGTAACCTAGGATGATAAACACTCTTAGTGGTTGCATTTTATGCTCCATACCACTCTCCCCTTTTTTTAGTGGTTGCATTTTATGCTCCATACCACTTTCTCTCTCTTTTTTTAAGCATATGTTTTTGAAGTACAGATTTGAACTTTGCACCCATTTTTCATGCTATGTTACTTTTTCTTTTTTCACTCATTGAATGGTTGCAGTTTCTGCTCTGTACCATTCCTCACCTTTTGCATAACTCATTGGTTATCCTCTCTTTCTTTTGATTTTTTTTCTCTCAATACCCTCATCCTTTATTGATCACTTTCAAAGTATTATGGCTATAGTTTCCCTACACTTTAGACTCACTTAATACTTATAGCATGTATTCAAGAATAGCATATAAAACTCATAGTAAGAAACTCCACTCAAAACTTATTGGTAGCATTAAACTAAAACTATATAACTTATAGTAATTCATGTTGCATTGAAATATGTATCGAAACTTACTTGGAATATTGCTATTGAATGTTACTCTCCACTCATCCTTGCCAAATTCTAAATGTTGTGCCAATCTACTAAAGCGCTCACACTCTCAACGTGCGCTCATACTCGGAACAAATTTTTTTTTTCGAAATTTGCATCAACATTGAACTTGTAATACCTAACACTCACAATAACCTTGATACATATTTTAGTATAGTATAGGTTTGGATAAGGTATAAACAACACTAAATCAATAAAATTTTTTATTCTTCAATTTTTTAATTTAATTTGATTATTTATTGGAATTCTAGATTTTATACAAGTGCCCCCCCCACTGGAGAACACAATGTCCTCATTGTGAGAGACATAACTAGAAATGGAAAAAAACGAAACTAAACTAAACACACAAACAAATGAAAAGAAAAGAAAATAAAAAGAAAAAGAAAATAAAATTTGAACCCGGTTATTTTCATTCTTCCAAACTTAAATCTGGAGGACTTGGAGAGATATCCATATTCTGCTTCCTAAAGTACGTACTCAACTTCCGGTTCAAAGAAATGCTGGATTTTGTGAGTTGATGAACATCTTGTTGTATGAAAGCTATATCAAGGTATGCTTGATTGACATCATTCTCGAACCTCCCTATCCAAGTATCTTCATTAGCATGTGTACTCCTGGAGGATTGTCTCGCTTCACTACTTCCGATTTGAACTTCTTCAATGCCTTTGTCAGATTAGTTCTCTGGAGAAGTATATTATTCTATCAGTCTTAACTTCCTAACCCTTACTTCATACGATAAAAATGTAAATTTCCCTTGCTCTTCCTTAACTAATTCTGCTCTCTTCATGTAAACTCCTCCCATAAAGTTAAACTTCTCTCTGGGACTATATCTATATGGCAGTTGGTTCTTTGCTCCCAAAATAATTCTACAAATTATATTCGCACCTCTAACTCTAGCCTTTTTGTGTGTAGTAAGACTAGTGATGGATTCCAACTCTAGCCTTAATTGCGAAACGACGCACTCCTATGCTTCCAAATCTTTCATCGACACTTTGGTAGTCTCGTGTCTGAAGAAAAAACTTTGAGAGATAAACTTGTGAAGGTAAAGAAGGCTGTTACTCCAAATGTTCTTGTTGGATGAGTTTTTGACATTGTATCGATCCAATCCAATTATCTCAGTGCATACACTCGCTAGACCATAATCGGCTTCCTTTTCAACCTCTTCATAGGATTCTCCAAAACTAAAACAATTAACCAAATCCATTACATTGAACTTATACTCATCCCCTTCATTCCTAAATTTCCTCTTTAAAGAATTCCCATCCTCCTTAACAGTAACAAAAAACTCGAGGACCCATTCCTCGTGTAACGAGAAACGCATGTTCACAAAGCTTTCCAACCCAAATAGCGAAAAGTATTCCTATACTTCGGCATATATTCCAGCATCAATTGCAAAAGTAGGATCATAGAAGAGTGTACCTTGGAAATCAAAGTTCTTAATCCTCATGTATCTCTCAACTTCTTCTTCACCATAGATCGGAAAAAGGCATCCATACTTGGTTTGTTGGTTAACCAATTTATTCTTTCCCTTGGTTTTTATTGATTTCTTTGGAGCTATTGAAATTTAATTCAAGAATTTGAAAGAATGATTTATGTTTTGATTTTGGGAAAAACAGAGAAAATTTTCTTTGCAATAGATTGAAGTTGTGAAAAAGAGTGATTGATTTATGAAACTCAACTAGGAAAATAGTTACATATATATAGGAAATAGAATATGTTGCTTTTTCAATGGATACATATCTAATATAACCATTAGAAAAAGAGACATTACAACAATAACTGCTATGAAATCGCACATATCGCGATCGCGAAGGATCATCGTGATCGTGACTTTCACTTAGATAGAAACAGAATGTTTTGACAAGTCTATTAATGAGCGTGAAATAGGTCACGAGCGTGAAATGTTAGAATAATAAAATTTTTCACTTTTCTTTTATTTTAAAACAACACTAACTTAAAAACAAACAAAAACAAAATAAAAATAAAAATATACTACTATTTATATACATATTGGAAAAGATAATATATTTAAGTGCCAATAGAGTTTTCCAACTCCTTGACTTCATATTCATGGATGAAATCTAACTTGACAACTTCTTGAATGCAAGCATCGATTGATAAGTGTATAATTACACTTATTATCACATTAATTTTATACATTAAACACTATAGTTTTAGTCATTTTAATACTTCATATAAAAGATTTCACATGGTATGTAGTTTTTTTTTATGCAAATGCAGATACTAGGTAAATCTTGGGAGTAAAATGATCTAAAGTGGAATTCGATGAAAAAAGAGTGAAAATGGTGCAAAAAGATGCATGGAACTTAAAGATTTGGCTTAGGATCGAAGCTGACAAAGATCGGTGAAATTACAAGAAAATTTCTAAGTAAAACTCATTTCACGGTCGCTACAATCATTCGTGGTAGCGACTTGTTTACTTCAGAAATAGAAGTCTACCAATCAAAGATTCATGGTCACGACTTGTGTATCGCGATCGTGACTTTGACGGTTTTCTGGTTCTATCTTCTTAACTAACAACCACCAGATAAGCATGATCAACCACCATCAACTACCAACGAATAGACACCTATCAGGAGTCAACCAATCACCAAAAGGTGCTTATCCATTTTTAATTATATCAAAGCTTCTCAACCAAGCATAATGAAGAGATGCAATCTTTCACCAATGGACACAACCCTTCGTTTGGATAGACGTAACCCTTCAAACTCTATAAATAGGGCTCCAATTCTAACTAATTTCATATGCCTTCAGTGCAACAAAGGATATGGAAAAAAAAGGGTTACGTATAGTGTGTGTAGATAGAGAGTTCACTACATTCTTAATTGATAGCGAGAAAATGTTTAAATGATTCGAATCCTTGTTTCGATGACTATATTTCTCTATATTCTTGAGCGATTGTTGCATAAATGTACTTGCAAAGTACTTATCAATAAAAGTTTTCATTCTTCAATATTTGTTTGTTTAATATTCGCAAAGAATAGCATCCTAGCGGAGGTTCTGTACGTGCTGAGACAGAATTCAAAGCAGACCCAAGATTTGCGGGAATTGACAACTCCCATTAAAGAGTCGATACGGTTTGATCAACTTTAGCTTTCACGTACATACCTTATAACTTTTCTTTGCTTTCTTCTTATACTTTCTATTTCGAAGTTTATGATATGTCTGTGTGTCATAATGCGTATTTCGTGCTAAGTCTTTTATGTTAATCAAGTTATATGCGTTGGAGTTAATTTTAAGAGTAGTTTCGAGGTTAACAATATCATGTATAATCACTAGATCTGTGATATAACGCTATTTAGTGAGCCAAAGTTTTTGGAATGGTAACTTGCTAAATGTGGCCATGTGAGAGTGACCCGTACAAAGCATAGTATTGATGTTGTCCAGGTTTATATAATTGTCTTATTTCGTTTGCGCTATGTTTAGAAAAGTTATTTCATGTGTTACTCTACGATGAATTATTGAACATTTGAGTGTTTTGAACTGAGTCTGTTAGATTAGTTTAGTGAGTTGTAACATCTTTGTTGAACTTGCATGTTTTCTCTGCTATACTTGTTCGTAGGGAAAATCTATATATTTAGATTCTCTAATCTTCCACATCTATATTTACTCAACTTTTCATTCTAATCTTCCTATCCAAAAATCTCAAATCTATTTTTTTTTCTTTTACTTTATCTTTCCTTGTTGATCCTTAAACCTGGTTCCTTCCCTGTGGGTTCGATATCTTTTAAAACTACATTGCAACTGTATACTTGCAGTTATCATCATTTTTCTATTTGATAAGAGGTATTGACAACACCTACATTTTTCGTGAACAAGTTTTTGGCACCATTATTGAGGATAAGCCTTACGAAATGAGTGTAGCCAAGTATTACGAACATGTTTTCAGAACCAATAGTTATTAAACTTATCAGTGGAAAAGTGGCGAACATCGATCAAGTTAAGTTTCATGTATATATCTTCATCCATTAGATATTTATAAGCCTTATCCACATTAAATTCAATAGTATTGTCACCTATCATTAACTTAATTTTTCCTTCCGACACATCTATCAATGCTTTGTCAGTATGCATAAAAGGTCTTCCTAAGATTATAGGGTATTTTTCATCATATGCAAAATCTAGCACAACAAAGTCTATAGGAAAAACAAACTAATCCACTTTAACTAGCACGTCTTCTATTATGCCATAAGGATGTTTAATAGACTAGTCAACCAATTGCAAGAGCATATTTGTCCTTTTAACTTCATCATCAAGCTTCAACTCTTTGAAGATCGATAAAGGCATAAGATTTATGCTAGTCCCAAGATCACATAAACATTTTGGAAAGGAAATCTTTCCAAGCTTACACGGTATTGTGAAACTTCCCGGATCTTTAAGTTTAGTGAGCATTGTAGCACTTATTATTTTGCTACAATCTTCAGTTAAAGATACTTTTGATATTCCTTCTAAACTACGCTTACGAGATAAAAGTTCTGTAATAAACTTACCGTAGTTTGGAATTTGTGTATTGGCTTCAATGAACGAAAGATTGATTTATAGACCTTTAAGTTTGTTAATGAACTCAATGAATTACTTATCCTCATTCTTCTTCTTCATTCTTTGTGGAAATGGTGGTTGAGGGGGATTAACCTTTTCGAAATTAAGTAGTTCATCCACTCCTACTTTAGCATTAGATTTACTTGGATAATCATCTGGCACTTCAACAACATCATTAGCAAGCATACCCAAAAGATCTAATTTATCTAGTAATTTACCACTAAGAAGGGCTATAGGATGCACATTTTCCTTTGGATTTCCTTTTGTGTTATTAGGTAAATGGCCTTTTCCTCTAGATGGAATAGCACTCGCTAATTGACCAACTTGTATCTCTAAATTATTAATAGAAAATGATTGAATTCTTAAACATCTGATCCATCTTATTCTCTAACTTCTTGTACCATTCCTCAATCTCTGATTGCTTGTTACAAACTCCTTCCAGAAACATGTCTATCTTATTGGCCAACTGTCCTATTCTATCAGTACTCTGGTAATTCTTTTGTTGATTATCACCATACTTCCAATTAGAACTCCTATAATTACTTCCATTATTGCCATTAGAATTCCCTTGACTTTGAACATAACTTAATAGCTCCCCTACACATGGGTTAAAGTTACACTCAAAAGCAGTGTATCCTATTTGGCCACAATTTTCACATGTCAAAGGGTTGCTCTTACTTATATACATATTATCTATCTTATGAGATAATGCAGATATTTACGTTTGCATAACAGAAATAGGGTCTAATTGATAAACCTTTTTAACTTAACTAGAAGATGTAGATGAACCATGTGAATGAGTAGGATTAGTAGTACTTACGTGTGCACTCTCCACTGGCCACATACTATTGTTATTTACCATATCTTCCAAAAGATCAAAGGCTTCTTGACTAGCCTTCTTCATAAGAGATCCCATATGCATGATTTATTCCATTATAGAAAGTTTGCAGAATCACATTCTTAGGTAAACCATGATGAGGAAAAACTCGCTGAAGTTCCTTATAAAGTTCCCAGTCTTCGTACAAGGATTCACTCACCTTCTGAGTAAAGGAAGTGATTTCTTTAATGAGTCTTGCGGTTTTGGCTATTGGAAAGTATTTAGTCAGAAAGGCTTGTGCTAATTGATTCCAATTGGTGATTGAATTTGGGATTAATGAATTCAACCAAACTTTCACTTTATCACGGAGCGTAAATGGAAATAAGCGAAGTTTAACTACTTCATAAAGAACATTGGGCATTTTGAAAGTATCACGAACTTTTAGAAAGTTTGCAATGTGAGCATTCAGATTTTCATTGGGTAAACCATATTATTGCACATTATTGCTAATCATTTGAAGTAATGCTTGCTTGATTTCGAACTAATTTGCATTAATTGGTGGTCGGAATGACATAATCCATAAGCCTTGGTTGAGGCTGATCATGATTTGGTTGTTCTTCGTCAGCCATCCTTTTTCTTTGTCTCTTATTTATCCATTTTTTGCTCTTACCTAATCATTCTATTTCTGATTCAAAAAACACCAAACTTTCTCTCGAACTACGCATACTTGGCATGTACACGCTAGAAAGAAAACTCAATGAATAAGCAAAAATATATGTTAATAATAAAATATAAATACTTAAAACAAAAAACAAAAATAAAAGTAAATAGATCTAATTAACACATAAATATAATTGCCTGTTCTCCAGAAATTTGATCTCTAGAACACACTTGCCTTACCTAGCAACGGTGCCAAAAACTTGTTCACCACTTTTCTACTAATAATATAAAAGTTCTAACTATGAAGAGGTGTTGTCAATACCACTTATCAAATAGAAAAATGATGATAACTACAAGTATATAGCTGCAATGTAGTTTTAAAAGATATCGATCCCACAGGGAAGGAATTCAATTTTAGGGATCAATGAGAGTTACAAAACAAAAGAAAATAAAATAAGTTGAAGGTTTTGAATGGTACACTGATGAATGGACAGATGCATGAACAGATTAGAGAAGATGCAAAGCATGTAGATATGCAAAATAATCAAGGATGTTTTATGCACTAGATAACTTCAACAAACTCGATTCTTGATTCCCAAATATCCTATAATTCATCGTAGAGCAACACGTGAAATGACTTTTCTAAATCTAGGGTAATGAATTATAATGCTTATAAAAACCTGGACAACAATTATACTATGCTTAGTACAAGTCTCTCTCACATAGCCATATTAGGCAAGTTACCACTCAAAAAATGTTGGCTCACTAAACAACATTATGTTCACAGATCTAGTGATTATACACAATCTTGTTAACCCCGAAACTACTCTTAAAGTTAACTTAAAAGCATATAACTTCATTAATATAAGTGACGCAAGATGAAATACTCATTATGACACATAGACATATCATAAACTTCAAATTAGAAAGTATAAGTAGAAAACAAAGTAAATTTTTAAGGTATGCAAGTGAAAGCTAAAGTTGATCAAACTGTATCCACTCTTTAATGGGAGTCGTCAATTCACGCAATTCCTGCGTCTACTTTGAATTCATTCTCAACTCGTATAGAACCTCCGTTAGGATGCTATTCCTTGCAAATATGAACAAATGAATATTGAAGAACAAAAACTTTTATTGATAAGTGCTTCGCAATTATACTCATACAATAATCACTAGAAATTATGGAGAAATTTAGTGATTGAAACAGGAATCAAATCACTTATACATTTTTCTCTCTAACACTTTGAACTTAGCAAAATCTATATAACTGTCATTCTCCATCTATCAAGTATCATGCCATACATTTCATCTCACACCATCTGCTTGCTCTTGCACGAAATGGTTGATTTGAATCTCTATTTATAAGTGTGAAAGGTTGCGTTATCCAAATGAATAGTCATGTCCATTAGTGAAGGGTTGCATCATCTTCAATGTGATTGGATGCAAGATTTCATCCTTATCTTCAATGGATAGGCACCTTTTCGTGGTTACATTATCTCCAAAAGGTGTCTCTTCACCTGATAGTTGATGGCAGTAGATGGCAGTTGATCATTCTTATCCGGTGGTTGGAAGTTGAGAAGAGTTGATGAAACCCATCATGATTCACGAGCGTAACATACATGTCACGATCATGAATGTAAGTTGGTAACTGATTGCTTGTGAAGAATGATAAGTTGCGAGCATGATTTGGCCAATCGCGAGTAATTCCATCTTTGATCATTTCACTCCCATGATTCACCTAGTTTCTGCACTTGCATAAAAAAAAATTACATAGCACATGTTAAATTAGCCTAGAATGTGGTTCCATGCGCTAATTTACTGACTAAAGCTTACTCCGATTCTCCTCTTTGCTATTGTTCGAAGTTTCCTGCAAAACAACAACCATCGCTATGGGGGACTAGCCGTGTGATTGGCATAGCCTCTCCGATGCTTAATTCAGATCAGATTTAAGCAATGATGTAGGGAGTTTTTTTAGCATTTTTAGAATACGTACCTTTGCTTGGTGACCCAAGGGATCCTTTTATATTCTTTAGACGTCCCCTAGTTTGATCCAAAGTGTGAATCAAACAGAGTTCTAGTTTAAATGGATCCTTATCTTGTTGATAGGATAAAGCTAATCTGAATTGAGAATTCCAGTTATGGAGGTCTCTTTGTAGACTCAGAGTTTTAATTGAACTCTTTTCTCCCAAGGCATCGGGGGTGGTCTAGGCAGATAAATCGACTTAGCTTGGTGGCCGCTTGGACTTTACTTTGAAATAGGGGAAGACTTGGTATCTTCCAAATTTGGGCCTGATATAGTCTACCTGGATGATCACCGAGGCCTTACTCTTGGGGTGGATGGGATCTGCCTAGATTGGTAGGAACATTCCTAGCCTCTTTGTAATATCTTTCCCTGCTCCAGGCAGATGTAATCTTCCTGGGGTTTTTGAGTGGCATGTAAATGCCTATATTATTTGACTATGTTAACAAAAGTCCCCCCCCTCAATGTGGGAGCTTCTTTAGGAGCTTATGCTTGGGATCGACCTGGTCCAAGTAGATTTATCAACATGTGCAGATCTAGGGCATACGTGTCTTGAGCGCCAAATGAAAAGTTTATATCTTTTTAAATTTCAAATGTATGGTAGGAAGTAAGCCATGTGTCACCCCTTTGAACGTAGGTTCATCTTAAATGTTAAGCTAGTATAATATGTGTCACCTCCTCGAGTAAATTTCAAAGCCAATTTGATAGAGAAATGTTAAGATGAAATCAAAATACTTCAAGCCTTTGAACGTAGATTATACTGGCCATTTCTCAACCTCTAGGGCACCCCTTCTGATTGAAGCAATGTTTGAGTCGAATGGAAGAAGGGCATCTCGTAGTAAGTCCGCCTCCTCTTCTCAGTCTTCTTTTACTATGGCCTGGGCCAAGATTGATGAAGAAATGGGTCAAACTCCCGTGGTACTGCCTAGAACAACAATTGGGGTGTCATCTTGTATGAGGGGGATGAAAAGGGATTCCACCCACCCCATGAGGTGGCATGTGGCCACCCGGCCTGAGACCTTGGACGAAGGTAAGGGCAAAGCTAGGGAGATAGTGAATAGGATGCCCTGGTTGATCTAATTGAGCCTATTCAAGACCGGGTCTATTTAGAATTTGAGATGAAGGTTTTCCCATGTCTTGGGGATTATGAGGTAATGCTCCCCTCGAAGGTTTAAAGGATCACTCGTCCGCTTGAGGGGTATTTTGGAATTTATATGGACCAAATTTGGTTCGATTTTGTTTATCCACTCCCGGAATGACTTAGCGATGTATTAAGAGGGTTCTACCACAGCCCGGCACAGATTCATCCTAACGCTTGGATTGACTTGGTGGGGCATTAACTGATTTGCATAGGATTAGGGATGCAATTTGATGCTACATTTTTTAGGGGGATTGCCTCTTTTAGAAAGACCGCAAGCGAGGATCTCTACCATTTTTCTCATCGAGGTGGATTTTACAAATTTTTTAATAAAGTGGATTCTGTGAAGCATTTCAAACACTACTTTATCTTCAACAAGCAAGAGGACCATCAACCTTGGTTCCCAACCGAGTGGAACCTTTCTCCAGGTCTATCCTATCATTCTGCCAGCTCGGACCATAGGGTAGATGTCTTTAAAGCTCTTAGGAAGGGAGTGTGGCCATGTCAGACCATTAGTTGGGCCATGGCTAAAAATATTACAATTATTGAGCCTGGCCAACCGGAACATATTTATCATGCTGGGCCACAAATTTTCCCAGGTACTTAATCTTTCCCTTTTCTTTTTAGTGTTTAACTTTCCTTTAACCGATGATCTTGTGTAAATGGCTGCTAAGGGATAAAAAAAGCAACAAGCGTTCAAATGAATGAGTTGAGCCTGAGCTTATTAAGGGTTCAACTAATGTAGTTCTAGGCATCCGAGGCGGAGACCCTAGTAAGAGGAAGAGGAAGCTTAAGGCTTAGACTGTTGAGGAGGTCCAAGAGCCTACTGTGGAGCCGCCTCATTCCCCTACGACCGGAGAGGCTACCCTCTAACTGGTAAGAATTTGAATTTCTTCTTCCTTTTCCTCCATTTGAATATCGTCTATTGGGTTCTTTAAGTTGTTATCTTTGTTTCAAGGTGTCAATTTGGATGTCCCTTCCACCTCATCCAGGCGGATTAGTCCTGAGTCTCTTCAGGCATATCTTCTCTCTTTCATGGGTGAGGGTAATCCCTCCATATATACCACCTTGATCTAGAGAGCGTTGAGGACCATCCTGCCTCTTCCTGTGGAGAAGAATGATTTGGCGGTTGAGACCCTTCTTCAATCTTTCAAATCTCGATTTATGATGTCCACCGAGGTTTTTTCTTTTTCTTGCTCTTGATCCATGCTTTTTTTTACCATTATATAACATGTCAGTTTGTCTAGATGGCTTCTTGGGCGGCTAAATTAACTCGCAAGAGTTGGGACGCCGCGCGATTGGAGCTGACTCATGAACTCATCACTCGCGAGCTAGAGAACGCCAATAAGAAAATCACGGAGTTTGAGGCGGTGAGGAGTGAGACGTTTTGGCAGCTTGAGGAAGCCAACAAGAAGCCGTAGGAAGCTCAAAAGAGAGCGGAGGAGCTGGTTCTGGCTTGGGATACCTTACAAAGCATTGTCTCATGGTATGAGGCAGAGGTTCCTAAGGTGGTCACCGATTATAGCCAAGCCATGCTTAATATGGCAATGGATGGCTGTAAGTATGGCCGCTTGATCTTTGAGGCTTGCAGAACTCATCACCCGGATCTCTCGGAGGATCACATTGCAACAATGAGGTACCCCGGTGAGCTGGATGAGGAGGAGATGGCCCTTGAGGAGTCGAGAGGAGCCTGAGAAGGATGATTATATCACTCGGCCAAACCCCAAAGTGTAGGGGGAGGTGACGCTTATCCCTGTCTTGTACTTTTTTTATTTTTTAGTACTTCTTTGTAAGAATATTCTAGCCGTATTTTGGCCCTTTTAATTGTATTTTCCACCTTAGGCGTTTGTTTGGCCTTCTGAGCATTGTCATTATCTGAATGCTTTATGCCCTTGAATATATTATATTTTTTCTATGCCTTGTATTTTGCTAATAACTTGTGTGTGCAGTTTTATATCTTATGCATATTAGCAGCCTTGATGGTTTTGTGTGTGCCATCTTTTAGTTTGCTAGGTCTTATGCATTTGAGCCGCGTCAGTGGTCTTATGTTTACCACAATGATATTTAGGTCTTATGCATTTGAGCCGCTTTAATGGCCTTTTACCACTTAATGATATTTAGGTCTTATGCGTTAGAGCAGCCTCAGTGATCTTATGTTTACCACTTAATGATTTGTAGGTCTTATACATTTGAGCTGCCTTAATGGCCTTATATCCACCATTTCGTAGTTTTTTAGGTCTTATGCTTTTTAGCCGCCTGAATATTTTAAGCGCCTTTACTTTGTTGTTTGTGCAATCTCAAAGTATGATCAGTACTTAAATGTGCATGTTTTGAAATTACTTACTTTTTATTGAATAAATTAAAAAAAATACATCCGGGAATTCTACGCATCCAGTTATCTATCTCTTCTAAGGGTGTGTCGCCTTGTTAAAAACTTTTAGGACAAAACCCCTTAGGAAAAAAGTCCTTAAAAGGAAAAGATTACAACCGCCTGAATCCCTCTAAGAGTTGTAAGGCATGTAATATGGCTTAAGCTTTGGTATGTTCCAAGTTCTCTGGACCTCCTTTCCTTCCATGGTTTGTAATTTGTAAGTTGCTGGTTCGATAACTTATGAAACTTTATAGGGGCTTTCCCAATTCACCCCCAGCTTGCCTTTACCTTCTCGCACCTATGAAACGGTTACGTCCTTGAGGACCATGTCACCTTCTTGGAGGCGGATTTCTCTGACTTTCCTATCATGGTACTTGGCGATCCTAGCTTTGTAGGTAGCCATAAGGATGCACGCCCTCTCATGTTTCTTTTGCATATCGTCAAGATGATATCTCATGTTGATGTAGTTTTCTTTCTCCGTGTAGTAGGCCACTCGGTCTGATGGTGGACTGATTTCGATGGGTAGAATCGCCTTGACCCCATAGACCATTGAAAAAGGTGTTTCTCCGGTAGATGTGCATGGAGTCGTTTGGTATGCCAATAGAACATTAACCAACTCGTCCGGCCAAACCCTTTCTTTCCATCACCCTTTTCTTTATTCCTTAACCGAGAGTTTTATTTGTAATTTCCATCTGGCCGTTGGTCTATGGGTGAGCTACTGAGCTAAAGTGGGTGTCAATCTTCAACTCCTTGTAGAAATCTTGAAACTTGTTAGATGTGAATTGCGTACCATTATCTAAGATGATTCTGTGTGGTACTCCGGATCGCATTATGATGTTCTTTCTAACAAAATCCAGCACCCGTTCTGGTGTGATATTGCTGAGAGCGACCACCTCAACCCATTTTGTAAAATGTCAATGGCCACTAGGATCCATTTTCTTTATCTGCTTGCTTCAGGAAGAGGTCCTGCAATGTCAATTCCCCATGTTGCGAATGGCCAGGCGGTTAGGAGGGGGCGTTACACCGGGTGAGGGACGTGAGACTTCTGCGCATGAATTTAACATTGGTAGCAGGACTTGACGTATGTCTCCGCGTCCAGGTTCATGGACTCCTAATAAAAGCCAGCAAGACTTGCCCTTCTAACTAATGTCACTGCTGCCTAGTGGGAGCCACAGTATCCTTCATGGAGTTCTTGTAGGATTTTGGCTCCTTCTTGAGCCGTTATGCACTTTTTCCAAGCGTCAGAGTATGATTTTCTATAAAGCTCCCCATTTAGCAAGGAAAATTGCATGGCTTTCCTAACAGTTTTGGTTGCCTCGATTTTATCATCAGGCAGTCAGTTCATGGCGAGGTAATCGTAGATGGGCTTCATCCATCCGAGATCTCGTTGCTCTATTAGTAAGCTTGCTTTCGTTTTGTTGTTTTGGTGGGTAATTACCTCATACTGACATGTGAGGTTTTTCCATTCTTCTTTGCTCGAAGCCTCCTTAGCTAATTCATCTGCCCGATCATTTTCTTTCCTAGGAATATGTAAATACCAAGTTAATAGTACCTCACAATACTCAAAAGTTTTGGTGATAGCAATCAATATGGGATAGTTAAAGTTAATTGAACACTAAGAATGCTTTTACTTAGTGTGGGAAAAGCCAAGTGTGTGCTAAGTACTATATAGTATATGTTATCATCACTCAGCTCATGTTGAGTTACAGTATTACTTATCTAAAAGTAATTGTTTTTGCGGTGCTGATTATTATCATGACACATATGCTACTAACCACTTTTGTGAAGCAACAGAATATTCCTTTGTTACATTTCAGGAGAAATAGGCGTTGAAATTAATAGAGATTCCTGTGGTCCTCACAACAATAAACGTGGTTGTACAAAGTGTCAGATATACCTCATTAGAATCAGAGTATAAGGAATAATCCAGTGAAATACGTCACGTATCAAAGATCTCCGTGCACATCCCTCAACGTTATCAAAGTCATCCAAAGGAAAGACGCCACATTGCCTGAAGGGTAAATCTATCAAGATCCAGATTGCTTGAAGAAAAAAGAGAATATGGAAATGGAAACAAATCACACCATAACGTTCAGTTCCTATTCTAAACGTCCTGAAATCTATCTCCAACCGGAAGATTCGAAAGATTAATTGAAATGAGAAATTGAAGATCTGATATATCCTCAAATGCAACGGCTACTTCTCAGACATTTATAGTATAAATAGAAAATTGGAGCAGGCGTTCAAAAGTAGTGAATCACCTTGATTTTCCTAAGAGCAAAACCTTGTGAAAATCATCTCTGCTTTCAAGAAATTCATCAGCAAGTAATCTGCAAAATATCAATAGTTTTATCATTTTGTAATAGAGAGAATCACTCATAGGTTTAACATTGTTAGGATTCAACGCATTATAAGTTGAATTCAATTCGTTATTGTTTATCAATCTTGAGTGTCAGTTTGGAAAGGGTACCCAAACTGAGTTTGAGCGGTAGTTAGAAAGGAGGAACTTTCTGTAATAGAGTCTACCCATTGTAAAGGCTTCTCCACCTATTGAAGGAATGAATCACTAGTGAATTAAGCTCAGAGATGGTATCCGGGGACTGGAGGTAGGCTAGGGGCCAAACCAGGATAAAATCTCAGGTGTAATTTGTTCTAACTCTAAGCGATTAGCTTCATCAGCTTCTTGCTCATATCTCTTTCATATTGTTTATTTGCTTGTCATCCAACTCGCACTAAGTAATCTTTACTCAGTTAAAGGTTGAAGATAAACTATGCCAGCTGAGCTGAGCAGTTTATACATTTTTATATCGCATTCTCAGCACGCATTTAAAAACCTTACGAAGTTAACATTAAAACGAAAAAGGTCCAAAGTAACTCAGTTAACGCATTCACCGCCCCTCCGCTGTTGTTATTAGCCTGTTTACGGTTCAACAGAATAACTTCAAACTTCCAGGCTACTCCATTTGACTTTAGTATTTCTATAAAATTTCTTACCTTTGAGAGATATTTAGCCATTTCTATGTCTTTCATCTTGAAGTTTCGATTAATTTGGTTTGTAACCAGCCTCGAGTCACTTTTGAGCAGTAATCGATCTGGCACTATCTCTCGGGCTAGCTCTAGCCCCTTAATAACTGCTTCGTACTCTTCCTCATTGTTGGTCGCGGGGAATGCTAATTTGCCTGCGTAGGAGAATTTAATCTTTCTGGGGCCTCAATGTATACGCCGACTCTGGCTCTTTCATTAGAGGATGTCCCATCCACTAGGATTTCCCATTCTTCAATTTTTATTTCTTTGGCGGGCTCGAGCCCTGCGAATTCTACTACAAAGTCCGCCAGAATTTGGGCTTTCATGGCGCTTTTGCTTTCAAATCTTATGTCATGCTCACCCAATCGGATAGCCCACTAAACCAGTCTCCCTGATGTCTTAGGCTGTTGGACGACTTTTTTTAATGGGAAGTTGGTCCTTACTACAATCGTGTGGGCCTGGAAGTAGGGTCTTAACCGAGTGGAGGCCGAGATCAAGGCCAGGGTGAGCTTTTCAATCCGAGGGTATCTGAGCTCAGCGTTCCTCAGCACTTTGCTAGTGTAGTATATTGGGAATTGGTCCTACCCTTCCTCTCGGAACAGTACCATTCCTACCTCCTCGTTTGTGGTGGCTAAATTCATGTAAGGTGTGTCGTCCGACTGGGGTGTGCTGAGTGGTGGTTTTCCCAGGAACTTTTTTAGTTTTTCAAATGCCTCTTGGCAAAGTTGATCCCATTTGAAGTCTTTATCTTTTTTCATGGCCTTGTAGAAAGGCATGCATCTCTTGGCTGAAAAAGATATAAATCTTCCTAAAGCATTGATTCTACCATTTAATCGTTAGACTTCATTTAGGGTTCAAGGTGGCTCCATCTTTAGAATTACCTCGATCTTTTCTAGGTTTGCCTCAATTCCTCATTGGGAAATCATGCACCCCAAGAACTTACCACCTTTTACACCAAAGGTGCACTTTTCCGAATTGAGCTTCAGGCGGTATTCTTGCAATACTTTAAAAACCTTTCGGATGTCTTCTGCATATTCCGCCTCACTTCTGCTCTTGATTATCATATCATCTACGTAAACTTCCACTGATTTTCCTATCTCATCGTGGAACATCTCATTGATCAACCTTTGATAAGTTGCACTTGCATTCTTCAAGCCAAAGGGCATGACCGTGTAATAGTAGGTGCCTTGGTGGGTTATGAAGGATGTTTTTTCTTCATCAGCAGCGTGGGTATTTAGTTATACCCACATTTGGCGTCTAACAATGAGTAGACTGCATAGCCTGCCGTTGCGTCCGCCAATTGATCCATGCTTGGGAGCCGGTAAGCATCTTTTGGAGTCGCTTTGTTTACATCAGTGAAGTCTACACACATTCTATAGGCTCCACTAGGTTTTTTCACCAATATAACATTGGATAACCAGCTTGGGTATTGGACTTCTCTGATGTGTCCAGCTTTTAAGAGCTTGCTTACCTCTTCTTCAATGGCTGTCTGTCACTTAGGCGCATGCTTCCTTTTCTTGTGAATGACCGGCTCGGTGCTTGGGTTTAAGTTTAGCTTATGTTGCATGACCTCAGGTTTGACACCCACGAGATCTTCAGATGACCATGAGAAAACATGTTGTTGATCAGTAAGAGCGCAAATTATTTCTGCCTTTGCATCTTTGCAAAGGCTCTTCCCAATTTTAAGCGATCGTTCTGGGCCAACTTTTAGCTCTTTTAACTCTTCAGCCGCCTCGATTTTCTCCGATCGGTCCTTCTCAAACTCCTCTTCCACCAGGAGTGATTCTCTGTGCAATGAGACCAGGTATGCCTCTTGAGCTACTTGGGGGTTGCCTATTATTACCGTCATCCCTTTTGTAGTTGGTATGTGAAATACCAAGTCCATTGGGGAGATGAGCATGAGGGTTTCAGTTTGGAAGGGCCTGCCCAATATGACATTGAATCCCACCGAGATGTCAGCGATGGTAAACTCTACTTTCCCGCGGAACTTATGCTTGAGGCTTCCCATTTCCACCTCTAATGTAACCTCGCCCAAGGATTGAATGGGTTGGCCATTAATCCCAATGAGTGGTGAGCATCTGGATCGAATCTGAGAGTGATGTACTCCTAACTTCTCAACAACGCTTTTCGTGATGAATGTTCACCGAGCTGCCTATGTCTAGAAGGATTCTTGTCACTGTGAAGTTTTCCATTGTCGCCTCGACGACTATAGGGTCAGCATGCTGTTTTTCGACTAGTGAATTTTTCCTGAATGGCTTCAGGATTTCCGCCACGCTCTCTACATCGTTCTTTTTGCTAGACGAACCTCTAGCTTTCTTTTGGGGTGACTCAAACTCTGGCTCGCCTGCAATCACCATTGTTATTCCTTTTATTCCACCAGTCTTTTTATTCGAGTTATCTTCTCTCTCACCTTCACTTCCCTCCCTTCCTGTTATGTTTCTTAATAATTTCTTTCACGAACTGGCTAAATTTACCAGCTTTGATCAGCTCATGTACGACGTTGGCTAGCGATCTGCAATGGTTCGTGTGATAACCTTTAGCTCTATGGTAATCATAGTATTTGTTCAAATCCCGCCCCAGGGGGATTTTAGGGAAACGGATGTTTTTCCTTTCTGGTGTCTTCTTGATTGCCACCAGTATCTGGCTCAAAGATGCATTCAACCTAGGGCGGTCTTCTTCTCGATCAAGATATCCGCTTTGACTTGATCCGCCTCGATTTTTTCACCTTCTATCGTCAAATCTAGGTCTTTCCTCTCTCTTTGCTTCTCAACCCCAACTTTCTTTCCTTCTGTTGAATTTTAATGCATCTGCTAGAATTAAATATTTGGCCATGCCCAGCATTTGTTGGAGGCTCTTGGGATTCCTGGTGAGGATTGCATTTCTAAAATCTATACTCCGTGTGCCTTTCAACATTGCCTCTTTGGTGGTGCTGAAATCCAAATCTCGCACTTCCAGGCATGCTTCATTGAAGCTGTTGCAATAGTCGCAGAGGCTTTCTTCTGAGCCTTGCACAACTTCATGTAGACTTCTCGTTACCAAGGCCGGGGCGGAACCTAAAAAGTGCTTGCAAAAGGCGTCACTAAGTTTATCCCAACTACCTATGGAGATAGGGGGGGGAGGTGAACCACTAGGCCGCAAGCCCGCCCAATGTGGCTGAAAAGTATCGGCAAATATATGCCTTAGTTGCTCCCACCATTTCCATTCTATTCTTAAAGTCATAAGCGTGATAATTTGGATCGTCTTTTCCCATATATTTGTCGGAAGTAGGTATGTAGACGAGCCTGGGCAGGGTCTGATCGAGGATCTTTTTCTTGAATGGTGAAAAATTGGTTCTCGATGTTACCTCCTGATAAGGTACATCCAGTTTTACGAAAACCTTCTTGGCTTTCTTCTCGAACTCTGGGTCATCTTCCTCTTCACTTTCCGGCTCGACAGCCCGCTTTAAATTTCTAGTTTTTGGGATCTGTTCAGGCTGCGTGCCTATTCCTAATCCTTGGATGGCGGTCAGGGTTGACCCTATATCTCCAGGCGGAATCTGACCATCTTTCATTGCGGATACTAGTCCTTGGAGTAATGATAACTGTGCTTATTGTCCGACTGAGTTCAGTTCCATGGGCTACGTGGTTATGATATCCGAGGTTGTTGAGAGTGTGGTGGAAACGATTTGGGGATTCGTGTGAGGGATGATGGGTGTGAAAGGTGGCTGGATGATGTTGTAGAGTTGGGGTGGCATAAGCCCTTGCGAAGCGCTGTCAAAATCATCGATCAAGTTACGAGGCCATATTGTATTCCGCCTGGATATGACCAAACCAGCCTTGCTCAGATCTCCGTACATCACGCCGGAAGAGATGTACGTCTCGATAACTGATTTCCGATATGCCTCCATCTCTTCTGGGATAATTTTGTATTTTTGTTGCAACTGGAGGAGTGGGTTATCTCCTCTGACAGGTCCGTCACCTTGGGGGCGTTCGCCAGTCTTAGGCAGTGGCACCCCAGTGACTTTTATCCCTGTGGTTAGGGGATGATTGCTTGTTCCATTGTGAGCCATTTGAGATTGACTAGGAACTGAAATTTTCCGATTATCAGAATGTTCGTGTGAATTGAGATTCTCGCCTGAACAAGTAAATTCAGTCCACGCTCATCGCACCAATGTTAAATTAGCCTGGAACGTGGTTCCATGCGCTAACTTATTGACTGAAGTTGACTCCAACGCTCCTCTTAGTTGTGGTCTGAAGGTTCCTACAAAACAACAACCGTCGCTATGGGGGACTAGCCGTGTGACCGGCGTAGCCTCTCCGATGCTTAAGTCAGATTGGATTTAAGAGAGGGGGCAGGTAGTTTTTTTAGTGAATTTAGAATACGTACCTTTGCATGGTGACCCAAATGGTCCTTTTATATTCTTCGAGCGTCCCCTAGTTTGATCCAAAGTGCGAATCAAACAGAGTTCTAGTTTGAGTGGATCCTCATCTTGCTGATAGGATAAAATTTATCTGAATTGAGAATTCCAGTTATGGAGGTCTCTTTGTAAACTCGAAGTTTTAATTGAACTCTTTGCTCCCGAGACGTCGAGGGTGGTCCAGGCGGACAAACCGACTTAGCTTGGTGACCGCCTGGACATTACTCTGAAAATGTTTGGTGTTTATAAATATCCCTGCTTACAAAAAAAGATACTGCACAAAATGTTTGGTGTTTATAAATAAACAGAGGAACCTGTAGGCGATTAATAAGAAACAAGTGCCAATCCATTTTTAAAGTTATCACAACTAAAAATCTATAAAAACCTTATACGTAAACAAGAAGATCAATTACAATGGCAAAAAAATTAAATATCTATAATAGCACTGCAGGAATCACTAGCAGCATGTTTAGCACAATTTAATTGATCAACTTCACTCAATCATATGAAACTTGCGAGATCAGAGAAATAAAAAATTGATAAGATTCAGTTGACAATGCAATAAAACGAAAACCTACAAAAACGATTTCTTTCATACCAGAGGCCAATTAAACAAGAAAAACAGAAGTGGATGAAAATCAGGAATTAGCAACTGAGTAGGCTAAATCGACAAAAGTTTGATTTTATTTGAACTAACCTAACATAACTCAATGCTTGAGACAATTAAAGCCCGGAATTTATTCTGATTTTGGACAATCAGCCGGTGTTTGGTTGATGAGAAATATGAAAGAAAAAAAGTGAATGCCGCGGGTTTTTCTTTTGAAATTAATTTGGTTTATTAATGGGCCTGGAAATGATAATAGGCCATTCCAGCTGAAAGCCTATTATAAATCACTAATGAGCCTTGTCTATTTTATCGTGATACAATATTACTACTAGTACATTTGCTCAAATAGTTGCTCTTTATGCACTTAATAGCTGTTAAGGTTCTTCATTCCACTTCGAAAGTATGCTACGGTTAAGGTGGTCTATGTTTAAGTCAGCTTAAATAGTGGTTTCGAGTTTGATTCCCGAGAATGGAAAATATTCTTACTGCAAGAGCGGTCCCCACGTTTCTTGCCGATGTTCTCGGCCCGAGCAACATTAGCTTACCCATTATAAGCTAGGAAAATAGATGTAGATCAACAAAAAATAACTAAACAATGTGACAGTATGTTTAAATCAATAGGTCAATATATTTGTCAATTATGTCAGAAATGCAATGTGAACAGCCAAACAACATCTAACAAAATTTATAAAATACAGCCTGCTATCGTATTTTTAATAGGTTATACCCAACAAAATAGTTCACTTGGAAATTATTTGTTAAAAGGTAGCCTTTCCAATGGAAAAACACTTGTGATGGAGCACATTGTGTACTTTATGTTTCTAAAATAAGAAATTCAGAAAGTGAAGAATCAAATAGTGTTAAAAAAGGTTTGATTTGATTGTCATAAAATATATATTTATGATATTCACAGCAAATTAATAGAATGAATTTATTGCGAAAATCAATAGATATCCGAATAATTAAAAGATTGAGGTACCTAAAATAATGAATGAAAACCATTTCCTCTACTAGTAAATAAGAATTGGTAGTCGGTAGTAATGTTCTTCAACAAATAACAATTGATGGGAACTCACAACATCAATATTAATAATTGGATGGATACAACATTGTATTTACGAATTAGCTCCGTTGATAAAATATTCTACATTTATGTGTTTCTTCGATGAATGTCTCATTTTGAACTTTAAACTTCACAAAAAGCAATTGAAAACTGCGCGACAGAAAATCAATCTAAAAAAATACTATAAAATAAGGGTTTAGATATTAAATAGACTTGACAAAGACAAATAATTATAAAAAAAATATCACTTTATTCAATAATAATACTATAAAAGTAAATAAACAAATAATATGAAAGTGTATGAATATGGATTTAAGTATACATACACTACACTAGACTGAGGTACAATTGGTTCTTTTATTATGAACACTAAATGCAGTCTTCTACCAACTCAACTGTGAATTGTTTATTGTCACATGGTGGCTTTCAGTGAAGTTAGATTTATAGCTCAGCTGCTAAACTATACTATATCCAAATTTCATTTCATATAAAAAGAAATTACATATTTAGTCGTGCTATGTATTGAGATATATTTTCGTCTTCATTTGGATGAGTATAAACTATTGTGTTGTAGAAACTTCCATTTAACGGTAATGAGCAAAAAAAATTTGCATAGCAAATAAATCAGATAAATAATAATCACAATAGTAGTAATACGTATATAATTGGACCATATATACAAAGTCGGAGATGTCATTTTGATCATAATATAGATGAAATGTAACTTTAAAATAAATTAAGACTATTTTTTTTCTGAAATCATTTGAATTGAATATAAGTTAAATAAATTGAAAACATCCTAATAGAAGCCAAACATTTAAAGGGGCAAGTTAGAAATGGCCAATGGGTGAAGCCATTAATATATAGGTTGAAAAAATTTAAAACTTTCTGACAAGCGTAAATGGGAAACCGTGAAATGTCAACCTTTGTAGTTGAATTACAATAAATAAAAAAGACGACGATTAAGATTTGGTCACCATTTCTGCAACTCTGCAACTATCTTTTCCTTCTTAGGCTTTCCAGCTTCAAACTGACTTCACCATCTTTTCAACTCAAATATCTCTTCCACTTCTAAACTCACGTCATAATCTATGATGCCACTTCAAAGTTGACTTTTTAAGTTCAAACCCTTGTTTTAGTACTTGCTCTTGTTGTTTGTTTACTAATCATAATCAGAATGCATTTAACTAACTAAAGTTGGTTTGATTATGTTTGTTGAAAAGTTTCATTTTCTACCTTTTTCTACGAGCAATAAAATTGATTTTAAAAAAATTAAATCAAACAGTTTCTAATTGAATGAATGATCAAAACGTATTATTCAAAATCAAAATATGTAAATCAATGAAAAGCTTATGAAAATAACATATTAAGATAGTAACTCGAAATGCAATACCAAACACGTCCTTAATCAAGTTGTTTATAAAAACATAACGGGTTTTAATTAAGTATCACATGAACATTGTACATTAAAGACGTGTTTTTTTCATAAATGGTTGAAGAAGTTGACTTCAAATGCCAAAACTACCCAATTCTTGGCATCGAAGTACATAAATCAACTCTCAAACAATACAAAAGTCAACAAACTACGCTTGCTTTACATTGCTCCTCAACTATCTAACCAAAACCACTCATATTTTTAGTCAACCAGTAAACCCGGCTCGACATTGCAACTGCCACTGCATGCAATCCTCGAAATCGAAGCTGCTCGCGCAATCCAACAAAGCATTCTGCTGCTGCTCGTACCGACAAATATAATTCAACCCAACAAGAAGCTCGCAAATCGCCGCCTCGGTCTTGTCCCGGTCAGCAAAATACAACGTCTCGAGCAAAAGCACGTTCGTCCGCCTCACTATCTGGTGCTGCTCGTAGCTCCGCTCGCTCTGCCACCTCATCATGTTGTGCGCCAGCGGGGCGAGCCACTGGAGGACCCCATCGAGGCTCTCCTTCCAATCGTGGGCCAGCGGGGCGTCGTAAATCGCCATGTTCTTTACATATGACTTCAAATTTTTCCTCAACGATGTTTTTAGGCTCGTTGGCAACATCTCGTACAGATCGTCGCGCGCTTCTTCGCCAACTAAGTGGGGGTATCGGAGTAATTTCTCGATGACGATGATGACGTTGGCGTAGCGTAGTGCGAGGGCCGATCCTCCCACGGTGGTGGGACGAGCATGAAACGTTAAAGTTTTTTTCGGGGTAAAAGAATGGCTCATGACAACATTCTCGTTATGGTCTTCGTAGTTGAATTTCGGATTTGAACTACTTAAGCTTAGGCAATCCATGAAAAGCCTCCCGGGACTAGTTACGCAAGGGAAAACCATTTCTTCGGCTTGGAAAAACGATTCTTCACTTCTTTGTCTATCGATTCGGGGCTTGAAACTTGGTGGCTGCCTTTTTCCAACAGATTGGCTCCCGTTACTACTACTTCTCCCACTTGTGGCCCTTTTCAGTGGCTCTGAGATTACCGATTTCATCCTTTTCGAAAGGGATTCGCCAAAAACAACACAAATCTTGGCATAGATGGTGCAAACTGTTCTGGCCAGCAACTCAACGACCTTGTCATAGCCTTGATTCCAAAGAGAAATCTCTTTCAAATGTCTCACATCTTGTTTCTGCCAAATTAGTTTCTGTTCAAAGGCTCTTCTACTCTCCTCATGTTGATTCAGCTGAAATTTCTTGATTGCTTGCTCCAATTCATTCAAAACCTCCATTTCAGAGTACAAATTTGAAGTAGCAGTCAAATACCTCTCCAATTTCCTAATCATGCCTTCCATGTCTTTCACTAAGAACCCTAATTGCTTAACATCAATAACCCCATTCACAATATCGCTATAAACATGCTCAAACCCTTGCAAAGCAGGCTCAGAACACTTTTTCCCCAATCTAGAAACAACAGTGGCTACCCTATTCAAATCATCAAGTTTTTCAGCTAAAGCAAGCTCAAGAAGGTAACTTTCATCTGTGGAGACCAATTTCTTAACTCCCTCGGATTTCAAGATCTCAGCTTTAAGCTTAGAGACCTCGGAATCAATTAGGGATTTATGGAGATGAACTGTTTTGGACATTATATTAGCAACCTCAAACGAAAGTATTCCAATGGTTTCTCTCTCTAATCTTTTGGGGGTTTTCTTTTTATGAAGCTCTTGAAGTAAAGCGTGCTTTAGATTGTTACTTACTTGGTTTCCCATCTTCAGAATCCAAGCTTCGGCCACCATTTCTGCTCCGGAAAAGCTCCAAGATCTGAACTTTAAACAAGAGTCAATGGCTAATGACCAATTTCTTCCATTTCTATGGAACTAAAACGTAATTCAGCAAGTGGGTATTTGTAAAGAAGTAGAAAGGGATTGGAATAGTGCGCGTGGGGGACATAATAGAATGCAATTGATGAAGAATGGGGGGAACAAATAATGAATTGATGAACAGCTTTTGAGGTATAAGTATAACAATGGCGAAAAAGAATTGGGCTTTTTTAAAAATTGAGAAGAAGAGAGAAAATTGAGGTATGTGGCAGGGTGTTTAAAAGTGGTGACTTAGAAATTTGAAACTATTTTGAGTCTTTCTGCCAGTTTTTCAATATTTGTAAACAGATGCCCCCATGGAAGGTTTGCTTTGGTTTTCTTTTCTTTTTCTTTTCTTTTTTGGTTATTTTATTCATCACATGGTCCCCTCGTTTTGTATATTTATGAAAATTTTATTATTATTATTATCTAGTTTTAAATGTTCGATTTCTTTTTGGTGGATACTTTTTTCATTCATTTATAACTTCTTAGATTTCTTTAACATATATTTTACTCGGTGTTTTAAAAAGCGTTAGTCGCTAGTCGGGCGATCGAAGATGAATCGGGGTCTAGACAGGGATTAATCGGGGCCCAGGCGGACTTAGGCGCTAGTCGACAGGGTTTAGGCGCTAGGCGTAGCCAGGCGGCGACCCTCAAAATAGCGCCTAGGCGGGAACTTTTAAAACAGTGCTTTTACTTAAATTTAATTTGAAATGAAAAGGACCAGTATATTTCAAATAAAATATAGTGTTATCAACCATATCATTGTAAATTTATTTCGTAAATTTTGAGTATGCATAAGTAGGGATGTTAAGGAGCTAAACTGAGACCTGTGGATGTTACTTTGGTCTTTAGCTCTGGGCTCATTCCTAATGAAGTCCATTTGAAGTTTATGAGCCTGATAACCCAAATCCTTGGTTCAGCCCAAGTCCAAACTCAGTTGCACTGTTTAATCTAGATCGTTGGATTGAAGGAAGCTCAATGGATGAGATTAAATGGGTCTTATCCTAGCTATAAAAGCTGCCTTCTGTCGTTTCTCTTCATTAATTCAGAAGCTGAGTCTTGTTATGCTCCAGAAGCTGCTGTGCTGAGTTCCTCTATGCTGAGTCCTTAGAATTGAGTGAGAGAGAGAGAGTCTGTTAAGAGGTTTCTTGGGTTCCTCTTGGGTTCACTGGCTTTAATTTTCTCTTCTTCTTTGATTCTACTTGTTTTCTTTAAAGGTTACGCTTTGTAAACCTTTGTTTATACTCAGTTTTCTTGCTGTGATCGTTTCTTCTCTTCTGTGTTAGGATTTTACTAATCTTGTAAATCCTACTATGTTTTTGAGAGAAGTACGATTTTGAGCTGTATTTAGACTTGCTGGCTGTACTTTCTTTAATTTGAGATCAATAAAGCGTTGCCGTAGTGCCTTCCCCCGTAGACTAGTCGGAATCCCGTAAAACGGATTTCAGAAACCACGTTAAAAACTATGTGTGTTCTTTTATGCAATTTTACTTTTCTGAGGAATATTAAGTTTTGTGGTTCTTTGAACGATTTGCGATTTCCGGCAAGATTATTCTACTTCCAATCCGCTTTCGACTTGCGCACAACACGTGGTATCAGAGCGCGGTTGAATAACTCCGGGTGATTTCCTTCCTTGACTTTACTTTTTGTTTTTATTATTTATTTCATCCGAATGTTAGGCCAGGTTTCTTGATCTTGAACCTGCGCCTTCTTTTCTATAAAACAATATCTGAAGTAACTGTCTCTGTAAATCTTGAATCGTTTCTCGATAAAATGTCTTCCTTAAAAATTTATGTTGAAAAGTTTGACGGAAAAACTGATTTCAGTATTTGGAAAAGGAAAATGAGGGTTATTTTAGTTCAACAACATTGTGTTAAAGCTCTTGAGTGTCTTTCTGCTTTACCAGCTTCTATGACTGAAATTGAAAAATCTGATTTAATGGGACTTGCTCTAAGTACTATCGTTTTGAATCTTTCTGAAAATGTTCTTAGGAAAATTAGGAGTGAGCCTAGTGCCCCCATGCTGTGGTCTAAATTTGAGTCCTTATACATGAATACATCTCCGTCTAGAACAGCATTTTTAAAAGAATAATTGTTTAGTTATAAAATGTCTACTTCTAAGATTGTTGATGAAAATATTGATGATTTTCAAAGACTGATTGTGGACCTTGAAAATGCAGGTGAAAACATTACCGATGATACTCAGATTGTCCTGTTATTGAATGTCATTCCTGACTCTTTCAAGAATGTGAAAGATGCATTAAAATATGGTAGGGAAACTCTTGAAATTGGGGATATAGTTGATTCTCTCAAAATGAGAGAACTTAAAATGAAAGGTCACTCTCAAGGTAAGTCTTCTAATTTGTCTGTTGATGCTTTGAATGTTAAACCTAAGAGTAAAAGGAAAAAGAAATGGCATGATAAGAAAAATCCTAAGATTAATTCTGGCAGTAATCAAGATACTTCTAAAACTAAGTTCTTAACTGATAAAATTTACCACTGCTGTAAAGAAAAGGGTCACATTAGAAAATATTGTAACAAGAGACTAGCTAAGTTAGAAAATTATAACAATGAAGGTGGAGTTGCTAATACTTCTACTGTCTTTGATATTGATGCTTTAACTGTTAGCAATGCTAAGAATGAAACTGATTGGATCTTATATTCAGGTTGTACCTATCACGTGTGTCCTAATCTTGATTAGTTTGTAAGTCTAAAAGAAGTTAAAGGTTGTCAAGTTATAATGGGTAATAATACCACTTGTCATGTTCAGGGAATAGGCTCCATTAAAATGAGAATGTGGAATGATAGAATCATCATAATAAATAATGTGAGATATATACCTGATCTTAAAAGGAACTTGATATCTTTAAGCTTTCTTGTTAACCTTGGTTTCAATTTTTATGTTAAAAATGGTGAACTACTTATTTCAAAAGACAATTCATGTATAATGAAGGGTCTTTTGAATAATGTTTTGTATGTTCTAACTAGCTCTGTTATCTGTGAAAGCAATTCTACTGTGGCTAATTCTAAGATTGTGAATCTGTGGCATAAGAAGTTGGGTCATATTGGTCAAAAGGAGTTGGCCATGCTAAATAAGAAAGGTAATGTTCCTATTCCTCACTTTAATAAAGTTGAAAACTGTGGAGTATGCATCTTAGGTAAATCACATAAGAAATCTTTTACTCTTGCAACCTTTAAGTCTGCTGAATGCCTTGACTATGTGCATAGTGACTTGTGGGGTTCATCTTTTGTGCCATATTCTTTGTCTGGTTCTCAGTATTTCATTACCTTTATTGATAATTACTCTAGGAAAGTATGGATCTACTTCTTGAAAAATAAGAGTGATGCCTTTGATAAATTCTGTGAATGGAAAACCTTAGTCGAAAATCAAAAGCATAAGAAAATTAAGGTTCTTAGAACTGACAATGGTCTAGAGTATATCAATACTGAGTTTCATGAATACTGTGCTAAAAATGGGATATTAAGACATAGGACTTGTACTTATACCCCTCAGCAAAATGGAATTGCTGAGAGGTATAATAGAACTATACTTAATAAAGTGAGATGTCTTCTCACTGAGTCTGGTCTAAGCCCTAAGTTTTGGGCTGAGGCTGCTTCAACTTCTTGCTATCTGATAAATAGATCACCTATTAGTGCTATAGACTTTAGATGTCTTAATGAGATCTGGAATAACCATGCTGTTTCTTATAATCATCTAAAGGTCTTTGGTTGTGTTGCATTTGTTCATAATGTGGGGTCTAAACTTGAACCTAGAGCTAAGAAATGTATTTTCATTAGCTATCCCACTGGAATTAAGGGATATAAACTGTGGTCTCCTAATGATAACAAAGTTATTATCAGTAGGAATGTTTTGTTTAATGAAAATGAGTTTCCTAAGGCTAAGTCTGTTGATCAAGAAGTTGAGTTTAAAGATATGTCTATCTTTGAGGTGGAGTTTTCTATTAATGGAAATACTGATCTTGGTAATCTATAAGTCCCTCCACAACATAAACCTGACTATGTTGAGGATCAAAATGTTGAGGAACCTGTAGAAAACCATGTACCTGAAAACAACATTGATAACACTGATAATAATCTGAATAATATGAGACCTAGAAGGAATACTAGGATGCCTGCTAAATATTCAGACTATATTGTGTATGATTGTTTGACTTGTGATTCTATTGCATGTTCTTATCTCATTTCCGATTCCATTGATAATAATGTACCTTTGACTTACACTGATGCTAAGAGTCATGATAAATGGAATTTGTGGCATAATGCTATGTAAGAGGAAATGTCCTCTTTAATTAAAAATGAGACTTGGAAACTTGTTCCTAGACCTACTAATAAGCATGTAATAGGTTGTAAATGGATCTTTAAGTTGAAACCTGAAGTTCCTGGTGTTGAAAAAGAGAGATATAAAGCTAGGTTAGTAGCTAAAGGTTTCTCTCAAAAAGAGGGAATAGATTATAATGAGATCTTTTCTCCTGTTGTGAAGCATGCATTTATTAGAATCTTACTTGCCATTGTTACCATGTTAAATCTTGAATTGATTCAACTTGATGTAAAAATTGCCTTTTTACATGGGAATATTGATGAAGAACTTTATATGAATCAACCTGATGGTTTTGTAGAAAAGGGTAAAGAAAATTGTGTTTGCTTGCTTCAAAAGTCTTTGTATGGTCTTAAACAAGCCCCTAGGCAATGGTATATGAGGTTTGATGATTTTATGATCAAACATAACTTTAAAAGAAGTCAATTTGATTCTTGTGTGTACTTTTCTGATTCTTCTAAAGATTCTGTTACTTATCTTCTCCTGTATGTTGATGATATGCATGTTGCAAATAAATCTAAAGTGAACATTGAGAAACTTCGTGCTTTGTTAAAACAAGAATTTTATATGAAGGAGTTGGGTCCTGCTAATAAAATTTTTGGCATGAATATAATCAGAGATAGGAATAATGTTACTTTGTATTTGTCTTAGTCTGATTATGTTGTTAAAGTTTTGGATAAGTTTAACTTGAACACTGGTACAGATGTTTTAACCCCTCTAGGTGCCCATCTTAAACTATCTGCCAGTACTCAAACGTTGTGTGAAAATGAGTCTGAATTTATGAGTAAAGTACCCTATCTTAATGTTGTGGGAAACAAGATGTATGCCATGGTCTGTACAAGACTTGACATAGCCTATGCTGTTAGTGTTTTTTAGTAGACTAATGTCTAATCCCAATAAAAGCCACTGGAATGCTGTGAAGTGGTTGGGCAGATATTTAAAGAACTTTAGTTCTTTATGTCTTAAGTTTAAGTCCTCTATTGATAATGACTTTAAAATATGTGGTTATTGTGATTCTAACTTTGCTGCTGATCTTGACAAAAGAAGATCAACAATTGGATACTATTTTACTTTTGGTAATAATCTGATAAGTTGGAAATCTAACCTGCAACATATTGTAGCCTTGTTAACTATTAAGGCTGAATATGTCTCTTTAACTGAAGCTATTAAAGAAGCAATTTGGTTGAAGGGAATAATTTCTGAGTTAGGATTTAAGCCAGATGATGTGAATATTTTCTATGATTCTCAAAGTGCTATTCACCTAAGCAAAAACACTGTATTTAATGAAAGAACTAAACACATAAATGTTAGGTTGCATTTCATCAAGGATGTTATTGCTTGTGGCATTGTAAATGTATTGAAAATTTCTACTTTGCTTAACCCTGCTAATATATTCACTAAGATTGTTTCTGTTTCTAAGTTTCAGGATGCCCTTTGTCATCTTAGAATACTGAAACAAGCTTGACATCTTGTGGGTAGCCTTGGGGAAGGTTCATCCATGGTAGCTGCTGAAAGACTCAAATCAAGGTGGAGATTTGTGGATGTTGCTTTGGTCTTTAGCTCTGGGCTCATTCCTAATGAAGTCCATTTGAAGCTTATGGGCCTGATAGCCCAAATCCTTGGTTCAGCCCAAGTTCAAACTCAGTTGCACTATTTAATCTATATCGTTGGATTGAAGGAAGCTCAATGGCTGAGATTAAATGGGTCTTATACTAGCTATAAAAGCTACCTTCTATCGTTTCTCTTAATTAATTCAGAAGCTAAGTCTTGTTATGCCCCAGAAGCTGTTGTGCTGAGTCCTGCTGTGCTGAGTTCTGCTAAGTTTCTTAGAATTGAGAGGAAGTCTATCAAGAGGTTTCTTCGGTTCCTCTTGGGTTAACTGGCTTTAATCTTCTCTTCTTCTTTGATTCTACTTGTTTTCTTTAAAGGTTACACTTTGTAAACCTTTGTTTGTACTCAGTTTTCTTGCTGTGACTGTTTCTTCTCTTCTATGCTAGGATTTTACTGATCTTGTAAATACCACTATTTTCTTGAGAGAAGTACGATTCTGAGTTGTATTTGGACTTGCTGGCTGTACTTTCTTTAATTTGAGATCAATAAAGTGTTGTCGGAGTGCCTTCCCCCGTGGACTAGTCGGAATCCCGTAAAACGGATTTCGGAAACCATGTTAAAAACTGCGTGTGTTCTTTTATGCAATTTTACTTTTCTGAGGAATATTAAGTTATGTGGTTCTTTGAACGATTTACGATTTCTGGCAAGATTATTCTGCTTCCGATCCGCTTCCGACTTGCGCACAACAGATACAAAATTGTTTGAACACCGGCCAACGGTAAACATCGCTTTTCTACCACGTTCAGGTGAATTAAATAGCTATGCGATAATGATCTTAATTATGATGAGATTGGGGAGAAAATTTTCCTTGACAATCAGTAAATATTGGCAGGAAGAAAAAACTTAACTTGCCAAAAGGAATCACAACGTTCACAAATAGAACCTGACCTATAAATCTAATTTAATTTAATGTAATTTTTTTTCTTTTAACTTTATTCTTTTTCTGGTTCGAAAAAATGATAAACTTTTTGACTTTAAAACTTATTTAGTCGCAAATTGTGGTATAATAGTAACTTTTGCTTTGAAAAATTATATCAAAAACTAACATGGAAATAGAAGACAAATGAAAGAAAATTTTGAATTTAATTCGTTTATCATGATTGAGTATTGATGATTTCCTAGAAGATGTCACTTTCGATTAGGTTAATTGTTGCTTTTAGCTTTGAATACTATTTATACAGAAGAAAAAAGGAAAAATAGAAGTGAGTAACACGTGTACCACACTCGATACAAAAGGGTACAGGCTGCATTTGCTAACAATAGCAACAAATAACCCATAAATAGTAGGATGTTTATTGGACCAACTTTTAATTTTTATCGTATGAAAAATATGGCAAGATATTTTAAAGTACTCTATAATTTTCTTTTACATATTTATCCTAATTTAAATTAGGCTTGATGCATCTACACCCCCTAAATTTATCCAAAAAGAGCTATTGTCACCCTGAACTTTGAAATGTGACAGATAGCTCCCTAAACTTGTCTAAAACGCATTACTTTACCCCCTCGTAAAAATATCAACTTCAAGAACAAGAAGATGAAAATGATGGGCCAAGAATCGATATAATATTATGATTAATTGAAGAAAATATTTAGAATAGAAATGAAGTTTTGAAGAAGAAGAAAAGCATATATTAAGGATTTTGAATGATAAGAATTAGAATGTTAGGGATTTTTTTTATTCATTTCTATTCCACCAACATACTTCACGCGTGTGTATTCTGATGGTCATCCAAGTAGTAAGCTAGGTCAGCACAAGGGGGTAAAGTGACACGTTTTAGACAAGTGCATAAGGCTATCTATCACATTTCAAAGTTCAGGGTGGCAACAATCCTTTTTGGACAAATTTAGGGAGTGTAGATGCATTAAACCTTTAAATTAGCATCAAATCGAGTGTTTCTTTCCCATGTGGGTACCGTACGTGACTGTATCCTGTAGAATACAACCACGACAAGTCCCGAGAAGTCGAAAAGTACAAATTTTAGTTTTACTGTTTTTCTAATTAAGCAAATTTTTTAAAGTTTTGTAAAGTGGAAATTCAATTTCAAAGCATATTTGAACGAAACAATATCTCTTGTTTAATTTGATAGACTAATAACATTTTTCTCTTTATTATCAATAAATCTAACTTCAAAATATTAGTAAAACACAATAAAGTTATAATTACTTAGCAAAAAATAATAAAGAAAATTGGGAAAATTTGTATTTTTGTTAGATGGAGAACATAGTATATTATATTAAATCTGATGCAATTATAACAACTTTAGTAAAAGGTAGACAAACATGAAGTTAAGTCTCTAACCTGTCGAAGAATCAGTTATCCCAGCTAAATATTGAGCAGTATGATTCACAGATTGACTAATAGAAATCAGTCTAAAAATACTAATAAAAAAATTACCTGGGTTAAAATACTAGATTAAAAACACATCACAAACTATAAACATAAAAAACTTACTACACACGACATGGATGCCTTTGGGCATAACTTCATTCGAAAACAAAAATAGAAGTTCCAGCTTATATTTTCTTAACCCTCAACTAATGATTTTGAAGATCCACACCCATGAGAAATTTTCTTACGCCATATCATCACCAATGTTACAGATCTGACAAGATCTTGCTGAACAGAGATACATTTATAGGCCTGCTGTGAAATATCAATAAATATATTTTCTCAAGGGGAGTGAATTCTAACCTAGTTGTGAAACTATCAAGATTGAGCTACTAACAACAAATTCATGTTTAAAGAAGACAATTATGCAGTGAATGAAAAAAAAGTAGTAGATACGGATTATTATAAAAAAAACTACACCAAAATTAAAAAATGATAAATGATTATAACCTCCTAAATGTTTGTACTAATAGACTACTATCTCCTTGGGTTTGTCAATACAATTATTATATCTTTATATTTTACTTCATCCAACTACTACCTCTTTCTATTAATATTCTTAATTTTTCCATCCAAATAATTAGTATTTAGACAAAATTATTCCTTTTTCCAATCTTTGTCTATTTAGCTTATTTTCCTCACACTAGAATAATTAGATTATGTTTTTATATAAAAGCTATGAAAAGCCGTGTGGGAAGAAATGTTTGATTTTTTGCTCATTGCTCGTCTTTATGGAAGTAATTTATAAAAATAAATACACAATTTCAGAATAACAAAATAAAATTTGTTAATTTATTTTTGGTTTAATACATCATCAGGTACACGTACTTGGCACAAAAAACCTACTGCCCCCCTCAACTTATGAAATGACCTCGCAGCTACCTTATGTTTCAAAAAGTGCTCCCTTTGACTACCTCTGTCCCACTTGGCATCTGACATGTCATTTATTGACTATAATGGCGCGCTGTTGACTGGAATTAATGGAAAAAACTAAAAATAAAGTAAAGGATGCTCTTCTCCATTAAAAAAATTAAGTACAACTAAAATCCCTAATTCCTCATCCTCTCTCATTTTCAACTAAAATCCCTAATTCCTCATCCTCTCTCATTTTCAATTCTACACTTCTTCCTCCCCTATTATGAAATTTCTTCCTCAATTAAACCTTGTTTTATGCTCTCTATTTATTCCTCTACCTTTTCATTGTTCGGTGTTGGTTTAATTTCTCTTCTACTTCGTCTTTGAATCTCTGGTTTGCTATGGCTGATATCGAGAATCCAACATGTTTTTGTGGAGAAATTGCACAACTAAAAGCGTCTTGGAGTGATTCAAACCCTGGACAGAGGTTTTTTGGGTGTAGAAAATATGGGGTGAGTATTTATACTTCAATATTATATAAAACATTTGTGAGGTGGCATGAAACTGATTCAAAGTTTTTTTGTTAATAGAGATACCCATATGAAAGAGATTGCGAGTTCTTCTTGTGGTATGATCTGCCTATGAAAAGTCATCAAAGGGAACAGATCAATAAAGTGTTGAAGAAAATCAGTGAAGGAGAAAGCATTAAAGTTCAAGTTGGATGGAAAAAAGTTATCATATGGTTCATATTAGGGTTTATAGTAAGGTCCATCTTGTTCTAAATTGTAGTTAGTATGGTAAAAGTTAGAATGTTACTAATGATGTTTGAATTGGGTGAAAGTGTGGAACTTTGTTAGTTGTAAAAGTTAGAATCTTGGTCAAGTCTGTTATGCTTTTGTAGCAATTGTTATCATTGACATGAAGTTTGTTTATGAGATGGTTTGTGTTATGAGTTAGTTAAGTAAAATTGTATTATGCCATTAAGATCACAAACTCAGGTAATTGAAAGCAGTAACACAATGAGAAAGCCTCCAACACTTTATTAAGGTCACAAACTCAGGTAATTGAAAGCAGTAACATAATGAAAAAGCATTATAAGCAAAATTAGTTGACCACAATCCTCATAAATACTTAAACAATATTCTGCAAAATGCACATCCAAGAATACAAATCTTGTGACAACATAGGCTTTAATATCCAAAACAATAGCAAGCATCCTAGCACTTAACAGTTTGTGCTAACCAAAACATAAGTTAAATACATATTCTACCACTGTAACAGTTTGTGGTAACTGATGCAAACCAAAACATAATTCAAAATACATAATCATCACTATCTAAAATTTTCAGATATTGGTTGGAGTTGGCTGTGAGCTTGTAGTGGCTTTACTCCTAGTGACTCTTGTTTCAGGTTGACTGTGCGTTGGTTGTGAGCTTGCATTGGCTTTACTCTTAGTGACTCTTGTTTCAGGTTGATTGTGTGTTGGTTGTGAGCTTGAATTCCTAGCAGCTAATTTATGTAATGCTGCTGCTTTGTTTGCCGCAGCTCTTTCCCTTTACTCTTCAGTTGGCTGAATATGCATGGGTTGCTTTGTTGTTGTTGAATTGCTCCACTTCTTATAGAAGCTTGTTTCCTTGCTCTGGTTTGCAACAAATCATCTTGTGTTACAACCTCCTTCCCTTTCCATTTTCTCCTTCGAGGGGTGAATCCTAAATCTCCAGTCACAATTGATGAGTCTATTAAATTGTTAGTTCCGATAGATATAACTTTGTTACACTCTGGCCTCCCATTCTACAAATGTAACATTACAGTTAATGACCCAAAAATATAATATTTATCACAGTAAATAGACAAATTACACACTTGACATTACCTTTTGACAAGTCCATCCAGTCCTTTCAGAAATGAACACCCCATATCCACTTGGAGGTGGTTTGGTTTTCACGTGTTTCCTTGAATAATATTGCTGTTACAATACATTGTAGCTTTAGAATCTCTAACAATGGTAATTAGGTGACAGTAAGAATCTCTAACAGTGACATTATAGCTTTACAATTCATTTTTACCTCTATTGAAAGAGTGATAGATGTTGCAATCCTCTTTTTGGCAGTGACTTTAGAACCCATTGAAGACCCAACCATATTCTCACCAACTTTCTGACTTACTTTAACCTACATATATAACAAAAAAATGCAATTAAATGCAATTCAGTAGTTGAAGTGATAACAATGCTTCTAATTCTTTCTATTCAATAAAATTAGGTGACAATTTGAATTAAATAGCAAACTTAATGAACTCGTATTTAGTTAACAGAGATCATGCAAACTTCTAGTTCTTTCTAATTATAGAGATCATGCAAACTTCAATTGTGGAAAAAAGTGTCAAATTATGAGCTCTTATTTAGTTAACTGTTCCTACAAATTCTAGGCAAGAAAAATCACAGCCAATGCATCAAATTAAATGATAACTCAGACAAGTCAACCAAATAAAACACTCGAAGTAAATTAATACAATTAATTCATACCTGTGAAGGATCGCCTGCTTTCTTCCTTGGACAACCAATTCTATTATGATTCTTTTCCCCACAGTAAGAACAAGTAACCTGCATTCCAACTTTGGATAATTTCCCAAACTTTTTAAGCTCATCATTAGCTTTTCTTCTATTTCTTTTAGGTCTTCCAAGTAAAGTTCTAACTGGTGGTGCCGCAATCAAAGGGTTTGAGGATACAGGTATCATGATCAGATTTGGCATAGGCTGAATGAAGTCAAAGTAAGCTTGTAAATATGTGTCTTTGTGGTACCAGTGGGCAACATATTGCATTAGATCCAAACCATTATTGTGCATTGATGCTATGGCATGACCACATGGGATCCCTTTCAAAAACCAAGACCTACATGAGCATGTTTTATTGCTTAGATTCACAACAAACTTATGCTTCCCCTCAGCAACCTCATATCCATCATCTCCATTCCATATAATGATACAGCGCATAGCTCTAGTAGTATTTTTCTCAATCACTCTATAAGCTAAAGGATAGATTTCTATGATCCAAGTATTAGTAAATTCCTTCATCTCAACGTATCTCTTCATAATTTGTATCCTAATGTCATCCAACAAGCTAATGATAGACTTATACCTAGCTCCAACAATCCAAGCGTTGAAAGCCTCACAAATAGTGTTATCCACTGTATCATTGCATGTGTCTGTTTTGAAGTAAACCCTACTCCATGTGTCTATGTCAAATCTTAACAAGTAATCCAATATCTCTTCAGACCCTAGTTTTTTCATTTCTGCAATATTTTCTCTCAACTCAGCCTCAAATGTAGACTTAGCACACCTCCAAAAGACTTGTCTCCTCTCAGTCCCTTTCCATTTTTTAGACCAATTAGCTAATATGTGTCTAGCACACTCTCTATGATAAACATCTGGCAAGACATTCTTAATTGCAATTTCCAGTCCCTTATGATCATAGTAAACAAAAACTCAATTATAGTGGGAAATAGAGCATGTCATTACAATAACAAGATTGTCACTACATTTCTAGTCCCTAATTTTCATAGTAAATAAAAGCGCAATTACAGTGGAAAATAGAGCATGACATTACAAGAACAAGATTGTCACTTAATTTCTGGTCCCTAATTTTCATAGTAAACAGAAACTCAAAATAAGCAAAACAAATATCAATCATAGTAGCAAATAAAGCGTGGCATTACAATCAAAATAATGTTTTCAATTTTCCAGTCTTTAATTTTCATAGTAAATAGAAACTCAAAATAAGGAAAAACAAATATCAGTTACAATCCCTAATTTCCAGCCTCTAATTTTCATAGTAGTCAACAAATTTATCATAACAAATAGATGGATAATGAACACATACCTTCTGCATGTCAGTTACTACTGCAAGGCCCTGCCCTCGACCTAGATTTAAGTCCTTTCTAATTTGTTCAACAAACCAGGTCCATGACTCTGTTGTTTCATTGTGCACCACATTCCATGCCACTGGATACATCTGGTTGTTTCCATTCTTACAAACAGTTGCTAATAATTTCCCTTTAAATGAACCCTTCAAAAAGCATCCATAAAAACCCAAACACTTTCTACAACCCTTCTTGAATCCCTCTTTCATGGTAACAAAGCATACATACATAGCTTTGAACACATATTTCCTTGGGTCTCCATCTATGTCAACATCTACAATACATTTACTGCCTGGATTTGTCTCTAACAAGCAATCTCTATAGTCAAAGAATCTGCTGAATTCTTCTTTGTAATCTCAATTCATTTCTTTAACAACTAAATCTCTAGCTCTCCTGCAAACAGTCTTACCTTTGTACACTTCCAACTTCTCTTTCAACAAATCTTAGATCTTCCATTTTCAGTAATTTTATCCTTAAAAAATTTTGCAATGAAGGTTGCATTGCAAAGCCTATTCTTGTTTCTCTTTTCACACCTATGGACTGGTTGATAATTTTTTACAATGAAATTACCACTACTCTTGTCAAAGCTACCAAAGAGTAACCATGGACAAAGATTACCATCTTTATCAACATAACAATAACCAACTCTGACCCTACGAAGATCATTTTGCTTGTAATGTATTTGAACACCCCTCTTAACCGCATAATATACAACTGCATCTCTGAATTGATGTACACTCTTGAAGATCATGCCCAACTCCAATAAAGGCTCTTCACAGTTAGGGTCATAATGCACTCTATTCTTGGACCTTTTTCTATGTTCCACCACTACATTCTCATACTCTTCATCATCCTCATCACCCGAAGGAACACTCTCAATCTCAGAATTGCCTATTTAGTTCTCATTTCCAGCCACCAAACCATTGTAAGACTTACCAGACTCTATATAACTCTCTAAACCCCTATCAACCCCAACAGGCCCTAGTATTACTGATTTTGCCTTAAGTGATTCTTCCTTCCTTTTTGCTCTCTCTGCTCTTTGCTATTTTTTTCCCAATAACACCTCATTATTCACATCAACCTCACTTCCATCACTATCTTCTATGCTTTCTTCATAATCACTTCCTTCTAAATCTGATTCATTACTCACCTCAGAATCTGTTTCATCTTCTTTGTTGCTTTTACTTCCTTTAGTCTTCTCTTCAACTGTTTGCTGAACTTGTATGTGAATATCCCTTGCAGTATCCTTCTCTTGAACTATCTATTCAATTAGATCTTCTACCAAAATATCAACAGCCTCCCCTTGGTATACTGTAGCAGCCTCCTATTTTGGTTCCCTATTTATACACATTTCAGAAACATAAAAAATTGTTGCCCTAGACTCGTGGGCCTCCCTTTCATCCTCTTTAACCCTTTCCCATTGTGAAGTTTCATCACATGGGGAGTCCACATAGATTACAACATCTTCATAACGTCCACATGTTGTTAGATAAGCACTCACATCTGACTCATTGTTTAACTTTATGAATTTTCCACCTTTATATTTACCATACAATGATCCACATCTAGAATAACCCAATCCCCATATTTCCCATAACAATTCAAGTCTACTCATTTTTTCTTCTTCAAAGTACTTTTCTTCTTCTAATGTGCCACCTTTGTAAACATAAACCCCATCTTGTACAGCTAAAACACCCCCATGATGTAAATTGATAGCAATTTCATATTCAGTCATTGTTCCTTCCTAAAAATTGCAAGCAAATGCCAACATTTAATAAATTTGAACATTACCCACAGAGATAGAAAGAATGATAAAATGATTATAAGAAAATAGAGATAACTACTGAATTAATGCTAAGTCTTCAAACCTGTTAATGTCGTGATTTCCTTTTCTATTTGCTACTGTCGAACGCTGGCAAGTTTGAGTGTTATCGACGTTGTGTGGTGGTCGTCGGTGATTGTGTTTGCTAGTGAAGTTTATCAACGCTTTATCAAGATTTTGAGAACCAAAGGTAGGGTAAATTATATTTCAGACTTTTAATTTAGGGATATTTTGAATTAGGCATTTTTTTATTTCAAACTTTTAATTTATTAATTTTTTTTATTGTTAATGACATAAAACTGATGTGTCATTTTTTTCTGTAACATGTTGCCATGTCATCGCGCGTGTCCCACATCCGCCATGGCTAGACTGGTCAAGTGGGACGAAGGTAGTCAGAGGGAGCACTTTTTGAAACATAAGGTAGCTGTGAGGTCATTTCATAAGTTGAGGGGGCGGTAGGTTTTTTGTGCCAAGTACAGGTTCCTGATGATGTATTAAGCCTTTATTTTTTAACTTCATGTTAATTGTAACATAATCAGACTCGAGTTGTTTTATTCTTTAAATATTGTGTTAATTAAAAGTTTAAATGATAATTGAAGCTTTACCGACAACAGAGGATGATGAATGTATGCTTTCAAGAGTAAATGATGTCAAATCTACTAAAACTAGGGAGGTTTTCGATTTTCTTCATATCAAATGAGGTCAAATTATTTTGTTTTGACTAAATTTTACATTTCTTTTAATGAATTACTTCTTTAAAGAACAATAAGAGATGAAGAATTCTTTAAATATGACTTTAGGTCCATCACTTTTATTTTTTGAGAAAAACAATTCAATGATTCCGGTAAAGGAATAACATGCTCATGTTATAGAAAATAAGCAAATTGAAAAAGAATAGAATAAGGTAAATTTTGTCAAAATAATAATTATTTGGATGGAAAAGTAAAGAATTTTAAAAGAAGGATGTAGTAGTTAAGCAAAACATAGGAATACATTAATTATATTGACAAAACATAAGAAGTTAGTAGTGTATTAGTACAAACCTTAGGGATGTTATAATTATTTACCCTTTGAAAAATAAAGAAAAAGAAAGACAAGTTAAAAGGAAAAAAATCTTTTTAAACTTTCTCAAGCTCCTTGTAACTACAAACTTATAGGCGGAGTATATGATGTTAATCATAACTAGGGAGGGTAGTCTCTTGAATGCACTTAGGTAGAGAGTGAATGTGTATGATAATGTTAATGGAATTCTGCCCCCGCATGATTAAAAAATGTATTTTTTCATAGTAAAGAGACAAAAAAATGATGGATGAGGTTCGGGTCAGCCCCAGGTCGGATCTCACAAAAAAAACTAATAGCACAAGTCTGACATAACCTAAAAAATATAAGTCGAATTCGGGTTGGAAATTTATAAAATAATCAAATCTCAGATTTAGTCTACGGACCTGCTAATTAATTTTTGGAAAATACTATCAATTACCTTCTTTTTCTATAATATTTTCCTTTTTTACAATAAATGAATTTTATTTTTGTTTTCGTTATATTTTAAGTTTTGATTTTTGTTTTAACGTGATTTTTTCCTTTCCTCATAGAGAGCGTCAATTCTTCATCTTCTTTGCTCTCTAATGCTGCTGCTTCTTCTTCTTCTTCTTCTTCTTCTTCTTCTTCTCTGTCTCTCTTCTTCTTCATGCTCTCCCTTTCTTCGAATCACGATTTTGTGGCGATTTCATTCAGTTTGATCGCGATTTTCATCAATTTTTGTTCTTATTGAGATGATTCTGATTTGTTGTTTCCAATTCTTTGTTCATCGTGTTTATTCTTCTTTGCTGAATTTGGATTGCAATTTGAGTTTTCTGAATTGGATCACGATTGAGTATTCAGATTTGGTTCGCAATTTGAGTTTTTCAATTTGGATTGTGATTGAGTTTTCTGATTTGGATAAAAAATGAGTTTGTGTTTTGTTTCTGTTCTTTCTTCGAAATTGTGATTTGAGCTTTTCAATCTTGTTTCTTTTTTGACAATTTTAATTATGTCTACATCTCTTTTTCATGTGATTTTGTGTTTGTTGTGTTTTATTCACTTTTCAATAGAGGAGATCATTATTTTGGTACATATATGACGGAATTTGAACTGATGATTTCGAATTTCTCAAATATGATGTTTTGTTGTTTGATTGTTGATAAATTTGTAAGTTTTTTAGATTTTAAAAAATAATATTAAAAAAATTTTAGAAATCATTGGATATAAAGAATATATTAAGATTCATATCTCAAATTCGAATCTTGTTTTAAATCAAGTCATTACACCTGGTATAATAGTTAATATAACAAATAATATCAAAGAATATTCAAATCATTGGAGATAAAGAAAGTATTAATAGTTTTAGATGTACATTCGAATACAGTTGTAGCTCCAGTCATTATACTTGGTATAATGAATTTATACTTGTTATAATAGGTCACTATATCGAATAATATTTTGAATATTAAAATAACTAGAGATAAAGATAATATTGAGATTCACTTTCACATTTCACATTTAAATAATATAATAGTCATTATACTTGGTATAATGATTATAATTCCTGTTATAATTGTCATTATATCGAATAAATTTAAAAATATTCAATTCATTGGATTAATATCAATTTCAAATTTCTCGTTCAAAAAATATAAGTCAATGTACCTAGTATATTGATTATTATACCACATATAATGTTTATTATACCAAGTATAATAGCTAAAACAGAATTTGATAGTTATTATTGTGTTTCATGTATTTTGAAAGATCAAAATTTTTTTGACGTTTTTTTGAAAAATCAAAACTTGATATGGGATTTGTAAAATTATACTATGACATGACTTAAAATTATTTTACCATATTCTTGTAGATCATAAAATCCGCTAATATTTTTGTTAAAAAATGTCATTACTAAAAATACTTATGATAAAGTAATTATTAATATGTAATGTAAGCCAAATTTATTTTATATGCTAAGCTTTACAAAAATTATCAAAATTTTCCACAGTATAAACTTTTTTATTAGAGTTATTATAATATGTACATATGTATTTGATATATCAGTCGGGTCGGATTTGAATTTTGATATTAAAATTAAACATATACTTTCATCTGGTTCAAGCCAATTAATTCTTCAATTATTTTTTCCAAATTATCCCATGAAAGATGGTTATGGATGGGCCTTACGGTTCAAAAGATTAAATAATTAACAAGAATACTATATGGACTAAAAAGGAAAAATGAACGTTCTACATAACATGAGAAGGTGATTTTGCATTTTTAATAAGAACGTTGCATTGATTTGTAGAATTTTAAAGTCTATTATCATGGCTCTGACTAATCTTCACACTCATAGTGCATGATGTTCTTAAATTTCTTGCGGATTTCAAGTTTATTTCGAGAGAACCTAATAAAATTGATGTTAGGTAAGTTTTCGAGTTGATCTAACACGTGGATTTGTCTTCACACGTAGCATAAAAAACGATGTTGTTTATTTTTCATATTAGCATTGTTGGAGCTAGCAGTTAAAAGATTGAAAATAATCCAATTTCGAAAATGGCCCCCACCAATTGAATGATTTAGAAGTAGAGCTTACTAAAATCCATAGAGATTTTTGCTTGTATATTTTTATTTTGTAATTTTGGAGCAAAATATTTTAATATTGGGTTTCATTATTGAAAAAACCAATATCTGGAAAATTTAAACTGGAAATCTAGTAAATATAAATGAGAATTTGGAAGGTTTCGTTTTGTGATAGGATGGGAAGGAATAATTGCAACATTTGTCGTGGTGTTTGTCTTTAAAGCTCAAACATTCTTTTTCTTTGTTATATAATTTTGGCAAAATTGCATCATTACCCAGAACTTGATTCTAAAAGTCGGATATCATCCTCAACTTTTAAAAAGACCAGTTACCCCTCTTAATTTGGTAAAATTGCACCAGTTTACCCCTCAATGTCACGTGTCAATTTCTGGTTGAAGGGAAAAAAAAATCAGAAAAATGATATCTTTGAAAAGTCAAACCAACCAGATTCTGACACGTGGCATTGAGGGGGCTAAGTGATTCATTTTTGCCAAGTTGAAGGGTGTATCTGATCCATTTGTATATTGAATATGACATCCGACTATTGAAACCAAGTTGATGGGGTAATGATGCATTTGATTTATAATTTTTTGTACCGAAAAAAATTTAATTAAAGCTCAAAACTACCAACTGTTCAAAGATAGGCTCACCAACCCACACTCAAAAGACTATACAAGCAGTTTACTGTATAAATTCCCCTATCCTCTACAGTTTTAATTTTACGCCTAATCAGACTCAATCCATAACGAATCAAAAATTGAATTGGCTTAAATCTAAAATCAAAGTAATGACATCCTGAAAAAAGCACAAAAATTACTGTTTATCCAGATGACATGATAGACTTGAGAAAACACATAAAATTTTAAATTTGCCTATACATTTTTTACAATAGGATTATTATTTTACCCACCATTCTATTTTCCCTTTTGTTTTCATTTTAAAATATCAATGTAAAGTTTAACATCTTTTTCAAATTTACCCTTGTACTATTTAGGAGGGAGATTAAGTATGTAAGGTAGTACTTAACAAGAAAGAGAAATTCATAATAAAGTAAAAATGATATATTATTCATTTTAATAGTGTATTAAATATTTATTGGTTTTGATAAAAAAATGACATTCTTTTTTACTAGGATTTTCATTATTATTATTTACCACCTCAAACTTTAATTTTGCTATTCAATTTATATATATTTATGGCATAATGCACCAGTAATTTAATGTAATTTTTCTTCTTCGCTTATTACCATTTCCTTTTAAAATGTTTATGTTTTTTCTTTAACTTCTGAAAAGTGCTTAAGTTTGTCGTTTATTGCTTACATGGAACTGACATGATAAGGAAAAAGTAAAACGAGCGAGTGATTACAAAATTTAGGACTTGTTCAGTAATATCGATATTAAATCATTTGTTGGTAATATTAAAAAATATGGGATGAACAATCAAGTTTTGTCTTAGTGGCACCACCTTTTTAGAAAACAAATCAAAAGGTGTGGAGTATGACTTTGATCCCCACAATTTACAAAACTGACAAAAAAAATGCATATTATTTCTAGAAAAATATGATTTATAATAAAAAATATAGATAAAATTTGGGAAAAATCTTAAAAAATTAAAAATCGAATAGAATTTGTTTGAATTTTATTTTGATTAACAGAGATGAAATTTTGATGTAAAATTTAAGATTTTATATAAATTTTTTTTGAGATTTTATGAGCTTTAAAAATAACACATACACTTCAGCAATATTAGTTCGATTTTTTTTGAAACTTTTTATGATTTTTCAAATTGTGTAATGTGTTAAACTACTATTGATTTGACTAATCATCTTATTCCATGTATCAACCGGGCTAAATTGGTTTAACGTCTACTGTTATTTGCTTTTCAAGATATTTACAAGGAGCCGGGTGTTTTTTTTTTTAAACCAAGCCGGATATTTTAAAATATTATGTTCCATTACATTACATGTGTCTTAATTTTCAATTAGTTAAACACATATCTTGTAATGGAGCAAGGTATCTAAAATACCCTGATTCCATCTAAAATTTCTGTTCAGAGCTAAACAGCATAATAATGATGTGATTGGTTAAAAAATTTAAACAACATATTGCTTTTTAACGTATAATAACTGAATTGTTATACACCACCCGGTATTACTTCACGCCGCCCGTATTTTTTTTAAATACGGACCATAATACCCCCAACCTTATATTTAATCTTTAACCTCCTATTTTTTCTTTCAAACACAAAATCTCTAAACCTCTCTCTTTCAAGAACGATTTCTTTGT
>CATIWQ010024151.1:0-17321 GCA_949673415.1 Euphorbia schlechtendalii
TATATCTGAGGCTCTGAGCTTTGTCTCTCTTAAGTACCTTCCTTATGAGATTACCTAGCTCCCTCACACTAACTTACCCTCAGCTTAGTGTGATTTACAATAGTTTATAATAGAATGAATTATGTGAACTTCTGAACTTTGTTTCAGTTAGTTCAATTACAAACAGATGGGATTTAAATGTTTGCTATAAGAAGGTTGTAAGTAGATTGAGATTTTCGTTTACTCTTGAGTATGTTTGTTAAGATTCGGCAACCTTCTGCAGTGGCGGAAATCATCCTTTTATAAAGGGAGAGAATGCTTCCGTTGTTATTTGGATCGTTGCTAGAAATACTGCAGTTGTCAACCAATATTGCTTCTGTTAAAAATCCGTTAGAGAAGCTAGTCCAATTCTAATTCGCGTCATGCTGTATCAGGTTGATTTTGAGGGTCCACTTTGTACTGCAAATACGTATTAGACTAGTAGGTAAGATTTGTTCTAGATTTTGCAGCAACTTTTGTCTTCTAGTTGATGTGAGATCAGAGCGCGCGGCGGTATTAAATGCTAAGTCAGCTTTCTTGACTTTTTGGTGCCGAAAGACTAAGTAGACCTTTTTGCAATCCTCAGAGTGACTTTTTAACGATCTGAGTATTGAGTGATTTTCTGAGACATTTAACCCCTCATCTGACTTTGACAGTATCAAGCTCTTCTGATGAATCCTTATGCTTCTAAGGCGACTTCCTTCTGAGCCTTACTTCTGAACTCAGAACTTACAAAACTACATAATCTTCAGAATCCAACACTGTTATTATATCAATAAAACTAGTAATTATCACTATTTAAAAATTAATTTTACTATATTTATAATCAATATTAACTACATTAAATAATAATTATTTTTCTATGTTAATATTTTTAGCATTCTTCTTCTTTTTATTATTATTACTATTAATTTTTATTAAAGATTAATTAGAATAATCATTATTAAAGTTAGAATTTATGGACCTGAACTGAACTTAATAAACCTTAATGGACCTGAACTGAACTGAACTTAATGGACCTGAACTGAACTGAACTGAACCGATCCAAATTGAAGGTGAAGAGAATAGGATCTAACTGTCTCTCATCATATGTAATAGACTTGTTTCTCGAGTCAAATTTGTTTCTGCTATTTCAGTATTTTATTTGAATCGCATTTGTGAGTGTAGTCGTAGAAATAAAACATTCGTTTTCTTACACATAAATTATACACGTATTAAGAGAATTTAATAAATATGTTATTAACTTCCATTGTTACGAAGATTGGAATAATTAAGGCATATAAAGATATAATAAAGTATACTATTCTGTTCTATTTTGTTTTACTATTTAATTATGACTAACATCATATTTTTTTCAGATTTTAAAAGTTGAACTGAATTTAACTTAACTGAACTAAACTTAATTTAATTTAACTGAACTTATTTCAGTGTAAATTTATAACTATTCATACTTGAACTTAACTGAACTGAACTTAATTGAATTGTAGTTGAAGAGAACAGGACCTATGTATCTTAAAAATGTCTAATCGCTTATAGATGGAATAAATTTTTGTTTGTATTAATATAAAACAAATAACACATTTTTAAGCAAAAAAAAAAAAAAACCTTCTAAATGTTTGGCTAAATTAATTAAGTAGCTATCATAATTTTTATGCAGCCAAAATTTTCCAACTTGAATTTAGACTGCATGATATCCAAGCTAACGAATGTATATATTTAAGAAAAACACAATTATGCTAAACATAATAAAATTAGATTTAATAAAAAAAAGTAAGCATTAAAAAGTAGTCGAAAAAAGGACAAAAGAATGCATGAATTCCAACTATATCCTTGTGGATCAGATGTCGAAAATGAAAGATTTTTTCCATCAATTTCTTTCCATCTATTTTTATCTCCAACCAATTACTGGTTACAAAAGATTAAATATTTTGTGGTTGAAATTATTTTATATTTTATAATAATTATTAATAACATATTAGATTTTAAAAATTTTTAACTGAATTTCTAAAAATGTTGGAACGATAAATATTAATTTGTCATTAAATTAAGAACTGAACAAAGATTGATGTATCAAGATAATTAATAATAATCCTTTGGAGTTTACATGAATTCATGACCGGTCAGAAAAGGTTCCAAAACTTTATTGAATATTTAGAATTAGTTTGTTCAAAATATCTTTTAAATCCGATACATGCGGAGTCTTAAAATGTTAATATATTTTAAGATTATATTAAAAACGTATTTATTTGATATTATTGTGCATATAACATAGTATATATTTTCGTGGTATCAGACGAATTACATATCATATTTTATTGATTGTGTAGTTAAAGTATGGTTGTTGTATACAAATATAATTACACAGAATTTAATAAATGTGCATAGGTTAATAAAATAAATATGAACGCCAAAATTTAGCTTAGTGTGGTTATTATAACTATGTTAACCCATAATAACAATAAGTACTTTATTTTAAGATAATTTTTATTTATCAGCCTAAATTTGGCATAAACGATTCACTGTCCTTTAAATTTTTAAAAGTTTCTTTCAGGATCCTTGAACTTGAAAAAAGTGTATCAATTTGTCTTCAGTACTTGGTAAAGTTTTATTAGTTTTCCTGAATGTCACTAATCAGCTTTTTATTGGAAAAAATGACATACTTGAAAACGTCAAAATCAATCAGAACTTGACACATTGTATACATGAAATTGATATACTTTTATCAAGTTCGGGGAACAATTGAAACCTTTGCCAAGTTCAGAATGGTAAGAAAAACTTTCAAAAATTGGGAAAACATTAAACCATTTGAACTAAGTTTAGGTGAGTAAAATACGTGTAAGTTTATTTTATTTAACTTTTTGTAAACGAACTAAGTTTATTGAAAACGATTATAAGCATATAGGCATGACGTACGCGTAACCTCGAGTTGACGAAGTGTTGAAGAACACAATCACATGGCAATATGGCATCCATTTATGCCAAAACATGCACGCCATCACTATTTATTACTGATTATAACGCTAGCTAGCACTCACCAGTAAACTGAAAATTGATTAAAAGAAAACATTTCAAGTGAAAATTGATTTATATATTAAGTTATTTTGCAATACAGTGATTATATTATTTGGCTGAAATATATTGTACAAAATATAAGTAGACGTAAGAGTTTCGTAACACATTCAAATTGTTTATTTTTCATACAGGAAAACAAGAAAATACTGTTGATTTATCCAGTTTTATCTTATTATATTATACCTTGTGGCAAGTAAATTTAGTTTGTTTTTATCTTCTTATAATCGTTTCATTCTGATAAATCTTGTGCAACATCTATTATTTTTAGTAAAGTTTAGTGTTGGGTAAACTCAGGCCCGGTCATGACAAATTGAGGCTTCTAAGTAAAATAATATAGAAATTATTAAAATGGACGCCGGTGAAAAATTAATTATTATATATATATATATATAATTCCAAAAAAGAAAACAGTGAAGTATTGTTTTAAAGAAAAAACAAAATATTAGAAAAACGAAAGTAGAGAAAAAAAGAGAAAGAAATATTAATGGATTTTTTCTATTTCAATGCGCATTTTTAAGTGGGCCAGTTGCTCCTTGCAGATTTCATCCGAGGGTTTTAAATTCTCCACAATTGCTTCAGCTTAAATGAAAGTTAAGAAAATTTTACACTTAGTACCATTCGTTTAATCGTATATGTATAAAGTTGAATGGAGATGGTCAATGATCAAAATCCACCTCCTTCAAATCTTTTTATATTTAAAAATAAAAAATCAACATTCACCTATAGAGTAAACATAAAAAAACATAGTGTTTTCATTGTAAACTTTGTTTTATAAATGGGTGCACGTGGAATTAAAAGTTAAAAAAAATTTGCAATTTCAACTGAAACTTAATTAATAAAAATGTTGTACACCTTAATTATAAATTTAAGAATTTTTTGAGTAAAATATATGTTTTCTAATTAGAATGTGATGATAACTTATAAATACCATGATGAAATAAAAAAATAACCGAATAGTTCTCAAATTCTGATATATCATTTTCAAATAAAATGGTTAATATATATGATTATTGAATGAATTGAAATGTTTTTCCAACATTATTATTTATAATGAAAAAATATTTTTTTCATTTCTTTGTTAAACTTTTGAAATCTCAAACGTTTTTTTTAAATATTTCACAATAATCTTTTACAAAGCAATCAATACACACGGGAGGCAGTGAAATTTACCCATCACATTATATGAGGATAATGGCAAATAAAGACAAACGAGGGAAGTTCTTGTTAATTGAAGCTAAAAGGCAGCAACTTGCTGATGTTGGAAATTGCCGGAAATCAGGAAGTGAACTGCATCAGCTTGGGTTACAAAAATCTTACCTAACACATTGGTAACACCACTTCTTATATGGTAACTTTAAACATTTTTTAAGGTAAACAAAAACCTGGCAGTACCCCAATTAAAAACTGTAAGATCGTGGATTAAAAAATTGTACAAAAAGTGGCATGTTTTGGGTGTTTGTCTGCTATCATGTCTCCAAATTATTTTGCCAGCTAAGATTTCATCTGCTAGGGTCTCTCTGGCTAATTGTCACATGTTTATTCCACCTCTTTTTTATTTTAATGATTTCCTTAAACACATGCATGGTTTGTTGGCCTTTCAAAATATGTATTAATCATTAATTTATTAAATCTGATCATTTATATTTAAATTACTTTGTGTATGTAAATTAAAAAATATACACATTTTTATAAGTAATTTAGTTTGATTCAAAAGTAGTTTTGTCCATTTTCGGAAGGTTTGAAATAATTGTGTTCCACGATTCTAAAACGCATGTAAATATTAGTTCGAAATCAAGACAAAATTATTTTTGATACTCAATTATTTTAGCAATTAAAATTATCTCTTTGTTGGAATAAAAAATACTTAATTTAATTTTATTTAAGAAAAATACATAATATAGGTTAAATTTTATACATTAAAAAATATGGAGTTGGTGTTCCAAAATCTTATATTGCACCCTTTTGATGGAACACTAAAATAATGAGAATTTTTTTAGAAACGTGGATCATTTTTATCAATTTTTTTGTTAAGCTTTAGAATTGACAAAGAGAATTACATGCTAAATTTATGAACATTTTCAAAGATTGATCTGCGTGAAATTATAAGTTATGTTGAATTTTATCCTTAATCTTTAAAGCATATGAGAATAAAAAATTTATAACATAGAATTATTTTGGGATACCGACTAGATGAATTTTTAACACACGTTTACATCTATCACTTGTCATGAAAATCAAATATTGTAGTATTTTAGTTTGAAACTACTACCTATGGCAATATTCTAATCAACTAAAACCAAATTTAATTAGACCAATCTATTTATTTAATTTTCCAATCAAATTGAGTGCCCCCACCGAAACGGAGGTTCCGAATAATCGTCAATCCAGATGAGCTGGCAACATGCATGAAAAATCAAGGTAGTAAATAATTGATTAGAAAAAATTATTTAAATTTGAAAAAGCCCCAGAATTTCACATAATATTAAAAATGCCACCAAAAAAGATTAGTAAAAACTCAATTATAAAAAAATCAGTCCCAAAACCCAAAGTCAGAGGAAACACAATCAACCACGTGCATATTAAAATCATCTGAAATACAAATTATTATCTTATTGTGTATAGCAGAGGGAGAGATTTCGAGCACATCTTTGATTTAATTAAATCATTCAGCCCCCCCATCTTCATCGCGTCATCCTGATTTTTTCCAATTATTGCGAATTCCAGTTTAAAGATCCGCCTTTTCTTTTGAAAGGGAGAAGCTCTTTTCCAGTTTTCTTCTGGCTTTACCTTTTCAAGGTATGCAATCTTCGTTGCCTTTTGCATTCCTATTTTTTGTGCCACGCCGATTTCGCTGATTTTGTTTGTTAATGGAAGGTTTGATTGTTCGCTGATGTTCATCTAAGCTCGTTGCGTTATCTGAGTTTCTCATTTTCCTGGTAATTTTCGTGCCAATGATTCTCTTTCTTCTGTTTTGAATTCTAAGCGTCTTTTTAGCTGCACAAAAGGACAGGAAAAACTTGCATCATTGACTTCTTCCTTCGTCACGTTTAATTGTTTAAGCTCCAATTTCTTTTTGCCAATATTTTTCTCGGATACTTTCTTGGCAACCAAACGGATCAATCTTTTTTTAATTGTTAGTACAGCTAACTAAATGTGAAATTGACTTTGAATGTTCATTTGAGTTGAGCTGTCACGGTTGAAGAGAAGGTGGCGACTTTAAAGTTTCATTCTCAAATAGTTTCTGCAGCCAAACAGAACAGTTAGGATGCTAGAGCATATGATTGAGTTCGAAGTTTTATTTATTTTTTTATTACAGTTGTATTACTATAAAATGCTGCCAACTTGGTCTAATTGGGTGGCCTCTTATGTAGTGACATGTATATAAGTGAATCCTACGTGTCAAAAAGAAAGTTGGCCTGTATATACTATACATCTCTAGCTGGATAACCGCATTTTGGTGATAGTAATTGCGTTTTGGAATAATGCTTTTCTCTAACATATATTTTCAAATAGTTTTGGGTCTTTCTGTTCGGGTTTTAGTCTAACTGTTGAATATATCCGTCCCAATGATTTAGGAAGTTGTTGTGGATTGAAGTGATTTAAATCTGACTTAAATGTTGAAGAGTCATTGGTATTGTTGGTGAATCGAGTGATCAGAAAGCGTGAGTCGCATGCTTTAGTCAAGTATAGGCAGAAATCAATCAGCAAAGTTTTCCCTGCTAGTACATACATGTGCGTGTGTGTGTCTTCTTTTCCGATTTGTCGCCTTTTCAGGATATGGTGCATTTTCTTTCTTTTAAGGTTTCAGATGGAGATTTTGTTTGTTTCCATCTAGAGTTCTACACAAGTAAACAAATACTTGGGTTAATCTGACTGTTTTGGTATTGTATATGGGCATAAGTTTCCTGTACAATGCTTATTATCTGGTCCAGGAACATTTGGTGGTGGAGATCTGTGCCTAAATTCCTACCTTTTAACATTTAAATAACAATGGATATACACTTACTTAACTCACTTTTGAACCACATCTTATCTTGTTTAATTTCATTTTCAAACTGTTTTAAGATCAAGTTAATATCTGTTAGTAACAGCAATGCTTTTACATGCATGTTCTAGCAAGAATGTATTGTTGTTGAATCTGTTCTATGTGCCTTCCGATTACATGCCATTTCTTGTTAATATCTGATGATGCATCCCCCGTATCTCCCAGGTTGTCCATAATTTATTCACTGATTTTCTTTAGTTCAGATTGCCTTCTTTACTCGGAGTTAAATTCTAACATATATTTCTAATTTGCTGCAACGAACTCCTTCACTTAATGTTAGGCGATAGTTATGACTTTAAATTTGAGTCCTCAAATGGTTAAAAGTATCAGTTATGGTTTCTGTGGTCAGTGTTTGGCCGCTATCATGTGCCGTTATATGGTAAAAATAGGCAATAGCTACAAGTGTCAACTATGATACACTTTTTCCATAAAGATGCAATTTAAGGCTCATAGGGTGCTAAATAAGGTTAATGGTAGATTACATAAGAGAAACACTAACAACTATTACTTTTAATTTGTTTTTCTTATTTTGTTACAACGTTTTGAAGGATGGTTTATTTCTGGGCTTAACTGTACACAAGTGTATGATGATAGCAGCCTAGTTCATTTATCTTTTTAAACTTAATCACGTATCTTATAATTGTTTATTGTAGTGAAAGATGGTTGCTTTTGGGAAAAAACTCAAGGAGCGGCAGATTCAAGAATGGCAAGGGTATGTTCTTTTACCGATATATGTTCCACCTTGTACTAAGTCTAGCAGACAACCAGATAGGAAAAGAAAACACTATTTAATTGACAGGCAGTATTAGTGACAGCTTCTTAATAGTTGAAAAATTTCTTACCTTCTTTTTCTGAAACTTTTCACTCTTGTACTGGTTAGTGGTTTGCTTGTCACTATGTGGAGGTGGACAATAAGTACTTATGTGCATTGCTATGATGTAATCAGCTTGTAGTTTCTGAGTTGAATTCATTGATTTTGAATTATTCTATTGACATTTTAAGTAACTAAAGTTACTATGCATATATCTATGTGTGTTTGTTTATAGAATTGGAATCATGTGAAGCATTTTCTTTATGCTTGTTGGATGACAGACTGACAGTATTTATTTTTTTATGTGTCTTCTGTTCTGCAGATATTATATCAACTATAAATTAATGAAGAAAAAGGTTAGACAATATGCTCATCAAATTGAAGATGGAACAATGGACCGCCGGCATGTTCTCAAGGATTTCTCAAAAATGCTAGATAATCAGGTAGGGAGTTAGGTTCTTTTTGTTTCATATCCGTTTTTATGTTCAGAATTTTGACTGAGAAATCTCAATTTCACGTGCCTTCTATGGATTTTTATTGGCACATGTTCTGCAAGTACTTTTTTGGAACTGGAAATTTTAATATGCCAATAGTATTGTTTGTCCTGGACATTTTAATTAACTGTATTTTATTCCTGAAGCTTGATCCCAGAATTTTTTTTTGTGTTTCGAATTCCGTGGATTTCTTTTCTATCAGAAATCAGATGTTTGAGTCAGAAAACCTATTACTTTTCTGCTGATTGATAAGGGGATTTGATCTACCTCCTTGAGAATCAAAATGATAAGATTTCACGAATATAGGACATTGTGGTATGAATTTCTTAATGCTAATCGGTATTCTTCTGAAAGATATAGGTAAAATTACTTAGACTTCCAAGAGTGAAAACTTAGAAAGTTTTGGTTGATATAAATTCACAGATAGCGATACTTATCATTTTATCTATCAAATGAAAAAACTCTCCAATGTGTGGGTTACTGACATCATGCTGTAACAGGTGTTCCTCGTATAATTCAGTGTACTCTCAGCAGGGATGCATATTTAATCTATATTTGTTACAAAATTTCAGATTGAGAAGATTGTGCTTTTTCTGTTGGAACAACAAGGGCATCTTGCAAGTAGGATTTCTAAGCTCAATGAACAGGAAGAGGCCCTTGAACAGGAGCCAGATATATCTCAAATATCCCAATTGCGAGAAGACTATAGAGCAGTGGGGCAGGATTTGCTAAAACTCCTCTTTTTTATAGAAATTAATGCTATTGGCCTGCGTAAAATCTTGAAGAAGTTTGATAAACGCTTTGGATACCGATTCACGGATTACTATGTCAAAACTCGCGCTAATCATCCTTACTCTCTGCTGCAGCAAGTTTTTAAGCATGTGGTAATGCATTGTCATTCCTTTATTTGTTAGTGCATGTTGGTTTACATCTTCATGATTTTCTCATAACCAGTACTGCACCATTATAGGGTTTAGGAGCTGTTATTGGAGCCATATCTCGAAATCTTCATGAACTTCAGGAACATCAAGGAAGCTACTTATCCATCTATGATCAACCAGTACTTCCTGTCCAGGTCTTGATAATTTAAATTAGTTGGCATCAAATTCTACTCTTTTCTGATCTGATATTCCGGTATCTTGTTTCCTGTTGTTGATTTGTAGGATCCTGTTGTTGATTCATTGAAAGCAGCGGTAGACAGGTTATCCAACTCTACGAACTTCCTGAGCTTCATGGCCCAGCATGCTCTCATTCTGCAAGAAGAGCTACCCACTCCAGTTGAAGAACACATCGATGATAAGAGATACAATTTCATGTCACTTGTCTTGAACTTACTGAACACATTTCTTTATATGGTCAACACGTATATTGTTGTCCCAACAGCAGATGACTATGCCACGTTGCTTGGAGCCCCAGCGACGGTTTGTGGAGTTGTGATTGGCGCAATGGCAGTTGCACAGCTGTTTTCTTCCGTGTATTTTAGTGCTTGGTCAAATAAATCGTACTTCAAGCCTCTTGTATTCAGCAGTATCGTTCTTTTTATGGGAAACGCCATGTATGCACTGGCACTTGATGCGCAGTCAATCACTCTTCTTCTATTTGGCCGTCTATTCTGTGGGTAAGAAATCTAATCCTTTTATACATTTTGTGTCTCTTTTGACAAGTGCAGTTTATGTAATTATTCCTCAACAACTGCAGGTTGGGCTCTGCTAGAGCCGTTAACCGTCGCTACATCAGTGATTGTGTGCCACTTAGAATTCGTATGCAAGCGTCAGCAGGCTTTGTCAGCGCCAGTGCTCTTGGAATGGCTTGTGGTCCCGCAATCGCTGGCTTGCTACAAACTAAATTCAAAATTTTCAAGCTCACATTCAATCAAGTCACCCTGCCGGGCTGGGTTATGGCCATTGCTTGGCTTTTATATCTCATATTGTTGTGGATTACATTCGAAGAGCCTTCTCGTGAAGAAGCTGAAGATAAACCTCAAGAATCAAATTCTGGTTCACTAACTTCTTCTGTACTTAATTTGTATTTTGATCCGTTTATTTGATCTCCATATAGTGGTGAGTGATAACTTGTTGACTCTTGTAATTCTAGGACCAAAGGAAAATGATGCTCTTGAGAAGGGCCTCAAACAGCCATTAATTTCAAATTCCGAAGGCAATCAAGATGATGAGAATGATGATGGGGACAATGATGGAAGCGATGAAGCTTCCGAGGATTCTCGACAACCAGCAACTTCATTCGTAGCAGCATACAAGCTACTTACACCTTCTGTGAAGGTATGCAAATATTAAATAATAAGCTGGTGCTTCATAACAGTTTAGTTAGTTTTTTATGTTTTATTTTATCCTCTTTAGAATAGGATTACTCATCCAAAATACTATTTGATGATATCAGGTTCAACTGTTGATATATTTCATGCTCAAATATGTGATGGAGATTTTGCTCTCAGAATCTAGTGTCGTTACAACGTACTACTTTGGTTGGACAACGAGTGCAGTGGCTATATTCCTTGCGTCTCTAGGCCTAACCGTTCTTCCCGTAAATATTATCGTTGGAAGCTACATTAGTAACATGTTTGAAGACAGGTAAAATTTCATTCAGGAAAGTTTCATGACACATTTAGCTCGTAACTTATTCATACCTCACTGATATGTTTGTAGGCAAATATTATTGGCATCAGAAATCGTGGTCTGTGTCGGAATTCTGCTAAGCTTCAAAATCATAAGTCCTTACACTGTTCCACAATATGTCTGCTCTGGTCTTATTATGTTTGTTTCTGCCGAAGTACTTGAAGGTGAGATATTATACAGTTTCAGACTTATTAGTTACCTTACTATCCTTAAAAGATACTATCTAAAAACTGCTCTTTTATGATCTTTGCAGGGGTGAACTTGTCACTGCTGTCTCGAGTGATGTCGTCGAGGCTTTCTCGCGGGACCTACAATGGGGGTCTATTGTCAACAGAAGCAGGGACGATAGCTCGTGTAATAGCAGACGGCACGATAACGCTAGCTGGTTATCTGGGAAGTAGTATGCTGTTGAATGTAACGCTTCTTCCTTCTCTCATTATTTGCATAGTTTCCATCGTTGCCACCTGCTTCACCTACAATTCACTCTATTGATCATGTTACAAATTTAATTGTAGTCAACAGCCCTAAATTTGTTCTCTTATCTTTATTTCTTGCCTAATTGCCTCTTTGGCTCTCCCACCTTTGTCACTTCCACCCACTGCTCCCTGAACTTTGAAAGTGACTCCGTAGCTCCCTCAACTTTCAAAAATTGCACCATTTTGCCCTTGAACTCCATGTATCAGCTTCTAGTTTATATGGTTTTTCAAAGATGCCATTTTCCTTATTTTCTCTTTCCAAATAAAAGATGATACGTGGCATTAAGGTAGCGATACAGTTTTTGAAAGTTGAGAGAGCTACAAGGTCTATTTTTAAAAGATGAGGATGCTACAATATCGTTTCCAAATATTAGGGGGGCAGTAGGTAGAAGTGGTAAATGTGAGGGAGCAATAATGCATTTAGCCTTATTTCTTCATGTGAATATGTACAATATGTGTATTTCTGGGTTCATTGATTGAATATCTTATTCATTTGGAAAAGTAATAAAGTTGTAGCTTTTTGCTGTAGAATTCATCTATATGGATACACCATACTATCGAATGATTCAGATTTTTTTTGGTAATCATGAATCAGATTAAAATATAGGATTCTTTTATACATGTAGTAATTCACTTGAAAAATCTTAAATACAATTTGGTTTTCTTTCGAGTCTAAGTAACTGAACATATAATTAATTTCAAGCTCAAAAAAATTGTACTAAATACTAATTATAGTGAGATTTTGCGATTCTAAACCGTAACAGGGAATTGTTAGTTGATCTAAAAGGAGATATTGCTTCCACGTCTTTGTTTATGTGTTAAATAATTTCATTGCATGGTTTAAATTGGAAAACTGAATAATGTATGTGATGGATTATAGCATATTTAAACGCATACATACAATAATAAATTTAAGATAGGATCGGGTTACTTTAGAGAGAGATAATGAAATGATATTAACGAGTTAAACTAATTACAATATTCACAGTATCTATATTTTTCAGTTAATGAATGGATGTCACATCAAAATCAAGAAAGAAAATCAGGGTTCTTGCATGTTTTATCTTTATTGAAAGTTCATAGTTCTTGTCATGATTGTAGCATTAAATCGCCGAAAAATGTGGTTATCTGATACTATTAAACTGATTAGGACGTCAATGATGAGTTTGATTATATTCCATTGTTCACAGTAACGGTACCAAAACCGTAAATGGGGTGGGGACACTCTTGTCAACGACTTTCGAGTGTGGATCGTAAATTTTGATGAATGAACGAATCGGTCCAGTGATTAGAAAATGTCATGCAATTTATTTGAAAATAAATATTTACAAGTAAGAAGATGGGTTGGCAATTGTACAATTTCACTAACAATTATTAGTAACCACCTCAATTAATATTGCTGAAAATAAATAAACAATGACTGGTTGTATAGGCAATTTTTAGTGATGGTTGCAACTTTTTAAATTTTGTAACCAAAATAATTGTTGGTTATATATAATATAAATATACGGAGTTCAAACATATACATATATACAATTTATTTTGTCTAGTGAAATTATTTGATCAACTAATTTAAGTTGATAAATAAACTGAATCGTAATTTTTTTAGTTGATAACAATATATTCTTTTGAAAACAATTTATAAATAAAAATGAAATAATATACTACAAATATTAAATGTTTTTATTAAATTATGATAACATTAAAACATTTGTCCAACTGAGTTTACAATAAATTTAAAGATAATCAACCACTAGATTGTGATCTAGTGACCATCATCATTGGAAAATTTAAAAAACATGAGGTTATGAGTTCAAAATCCACGATCAATAAATTTGACAAAACATCACCTGACTTCAAAAAAAAAAATTAAGAGATAAATCATTACTTTTATTCCAAAGTTTGACTCTAAAAGTATCTTCATGTCACAAATTTATCTTTAACCAGTATGGTCTTTCATATTAAACAAAACATATTTTAATAATTTTAGTCTTAAAATCTGTGACTTCTGAACTGTTTGAGCTTGTTTGACTAAAATATTAAAATTCAAAAATACTTTGAAACATATAATATGATATAAAAATATAAGATGAAAATTCTACAAATAGTATAGAGGGTAAAAAAACAGTAGGGTGAAAAGACATGAGAATAGAAAAGCTTTAATTTCAAATAAGATGTCAATCGGGCGGAGAATACCCGAAATCCGTGGAATCCGAATCGACGGTGTGTGGGGAATAATCGAAAATTTCACACCCGTGAATAAAATTTGAGTGGGTTTGGGTGGAACCAACTCCAAACAGTTGGGTACCCAAACCCCGCACCCGAATAAATCCTCGAAATAAACTCGAATGTAAAACACATACACACAATTTTTTAATTGTACTTCATATATAATTTATTCAAATCAATTATCTTCTAAGTAATTGCATACTCAAATTTTATTTATAAAAAAACTAATAATATTACAATTTAATTAATTATGGTTTCTTAATATTAAATCAATTGAATTTTTTTGAAAAATAATTATATATTGCACAAAAAAATCATTGTTCAAAATAAAAGGCAATCAAAGCCGAAAAAATAAGTGCACAAAGTAGCACTTAATCAAGTAACTTATCACTCAACTCTCTATCATTATAGCAAGCAAAACTCTCATTCTATACAAGACCATCATAATCTCACCACCATTTGAATTCGCTAAAACAAAAAATCAACAAATTGACAAGCATGAGAAAAGAAACAAAAATTCATATTGAACCAATGAGAATGTCGTAGCATTTAGAATTATTACTTTTATTATACAATCTCATAGCTAAAATTTATTGATTTATGATAAAATGAAGTACAACTTTTACTATAAATGAGATCATACATCAAATTTTTGTGAAATTCATAGTAGGGCGGGGATTACCCGAAAATCACCCGAACCCGCACGGGTGTGAAATGTGCAGGTGAAAAAATCTCCAAAACACTAAATGGGGGATTCCAGAACCTTCATCATCCGCACCGAACCTGCTCCACTGACATCCCTAATTTCAAAGAATTAATTGTATGGACATTTCCCACCCAACTTCAAAATTTGGGTTGGAGTAGGATTTGAAACTCCGACCCTACTTCAAATCCCATTGCAAAATTTGAAGTTACTAAAGAACCACTTCATACACTTCATATATGAAGTGGTCCCGTCACATTTTCAAAATTATTTTATTATAATATTTTGTTTACTCTTTTAGTTTTTATTTTGTTTTCTTTTGATTTGATTGGTTGTTTATTACTTGAAGCTAGGTAGGATGGAATTAAATAATAATATTTTATTTGAAGTGAAAATTTGAACTGAAAGGTTGAAGAATAAACGTTGTAGTTACTTCAAATGATAAAATTTGAAATAAAAATTGATGGTGTATAATTGGAGATTTTTTCTAGCAAATCCAGGTTAGGGCAACGTTTAAAATCTAAGGGATTTTTGGAGCTTTTCGAAGGTTGGGGTGGGGCTGGTGAATCACCAGGTCCCTCCCAGCCACCCTCCTTGATTATTTTACATGCTTAAATAATTAATTTGAATTTTAAAGGATTAAAATACAATGAACAATTTTAGTTTTTTCAAAGATAGAGTAACGAGAAATAAAAATATTTTTGTGCCTATCGTTGTATTAATGATTTTGGAAAAAGAAACTTTAGAAGACTTATATGGCTTAATGCATCTACACCCCCTTGAACTTGTCAAAAAAAGGTCGTTACCACCCTGAACTTTGAAATGTGACAGATAACTTCATATACTTGTCTAACACGCGTCACTTTACCCCCTTTTGCTGACCTGGCTTGCTACATAAATGGCCATCAAAATACATGCGTGTAAAATATGTTGATGGAATTGAAAATGAATACAAAAAATCCATAACATTTGAATTCTTACAATTCAAAATCCTTAATATATGTTCTTTATCTTCTTCAAAACTTCATCTTTATTCAAAATTTTTCTTCTATTAATTATAATATTGTATAGATTCTTGACCCGTCGTGTTCATCTTCTTGTTCTTGAAGCCGATATTTTTACGAGGGGGTAAAGTGACACGTTTTAGAAAAGTACAGAGGGCTATCCGTCATATTTGAAAGTTCAGGGTGGCAACAACCATTTTTGAACAAGTTCGGGAGTGTTCGATGCATTAAGCCGACTTTTATCTCTGTATAGATTATAGAGTTGGGATGTTTAGGAATAGTCATGTCATGTCATGTCTCTTTTCTGCAATTAAGAAAGTGTCTATATCTCATTCATGATTCAACCTTTAAATTTTTTCCCTTATTTAACTGATTAAGTATTGAAAATCCTTAATTTATGATCTGTGGATTAGGATTGTGCAATTTTTTCTTAATTTTGAAAAAATTAATCTCAATTCCTAAGAATGGTTCAAATTTGTTAAGATTTGATTTTCAGAATCTATAATTTTTAAAATCAGTAATCAATCATTTAGGGTTATAAAAAGTAAATGAAAAAACTTAAATAGCCTATGAATCCGTATGTGTTGCTAAAATTACACAATTATTTTCGGTATTATTAATCTTAGCTCCCGAACAGATAATTCGGTAACCGGGTGATATGTGTTAACTAAAATAGATTCGCAACAACAAGTAAAGCAATAAAACGACAAAGAGATTTTAAGTGGAAACCCTTGAAAGGGAAAAACCACTGGGCACCAATAACTCCACTAATAAATAATGGGAGTACAAAATACAAGCTCTCTCAAGTATACCCAAACTCGAGGTATAAACTACTTTAGGAGACAGTTGGAAACACCCCAATTTTACTCACAAGGTAAAATCACTCAATCCCCCTTCACTAATTACTCTCTTGTGGTAATAAATTACTCTACAAGAGGAAACTCTCAAAAATACTCTTTTGTAGGAATGATGCTCTACAAAAGGAATTAAAGGCTTTCTTAATTTTTGGATGATTTTTGGATTTCCAGGGACTGCCTTTTATAGGCAGAGTCTCTACAAATTAGTCAATTGGTAGGTAAGCTAACAAATGAAAAAACTTCGAATTGAGATTAATCCAAAAGTTAGTTAGCCAATGTTTGAAGTCTGGAACCAACACCTTTTTCCTATTATAAGAAAACATTTCATTATGTAGAACTACATTATATCATTTTGCTACCAAAGTTCGAATCCTAGATGTTAACACAAAACACTAGCATGCAGTGTCACTAACTTGAGAATAATGAAATCATTTTTTTAATAAGATTAGGGACAGGAAGAAAGAAGCGAGGGTGACATTAGTCCCTCAGTGAAAGCGCCACTTATAGCCCACACCCGAAGGTAGGCCATGGAACTAAAACCAGGGGGGACCCGCCCTTCCCCACTCCAAATAACCCCCCTAAAGCTTTATTAAAATAGAAATAAAAAGTTGTTACAAAGAAGGAACCAAGGAAAAAATAAAAGAATCTAAGACACAAAACTATCTAAAACAATAATTACACAAGCCATTCAAATCATGATAAAGTAACCCTCGATAGAAATGAGGGGCTTGAAGCCATTCCGAGCTCGTTTGGGAAATACGACCGTGATTGGCCAAGGCATCCGCTACCATATTTCCTTCTCTAAACACATGCGTAACTAATGTTTGCATCATTTTCTACATCTGTAGGCATTCTATCCAGTCATCCCGTATGTGCCAAGGAACTCCTGTCCTCTTCGTTCGAAAAAGTTAGACCATAAAAGTCGAGTCACTTTCAATCCAAAGCCGGTTCCATCCTTTGTTTGCTTCCATTTTTATTG
>CATIWQ010024207.1:0-16976 GCA_949673415.1 Euphorbia schlechtendalii
TTCTGATAACTCAGGAAATAAATCCTATCCAAGATGGGAATCCCGAAAATCTCTCCTCAAGATAGAGATCGAATTAGACAGGGATTATCTTATAGATAATATTAAATACAATCTTTATCCAACTAAGACTCCTAATCCTAATCTATTTAGGACTCATTGAGGCCTGTATAAAGACTCGAAACCTCAAAGGTATGGGGGCGGAATTCCAATTAATATTATTCTTCACCTCGATCTATTACTGACTTGAGCGTTGGAGTGTTTTTTGTTTGTTTTGCAGGTTCCTCTCATTGATCGGCCTCAAGATAAACGAGTCAACAACGAAGATTATTTTCATAATCTTTCAAATGCAGGGAGGTTATAGTATGAAAATCGCAAAATGTAGGAAGGTTATAATTATTTTTCATAACAAATGGAGGTAGTAGTGTATTTTTTCAAAACATAGGGAGGTTATAATTATTTACCCATTTTAGTCAATCTCAACATAACATTCAATTTTAATGATTGAGATTGAATTTTCATTGTTTGTGTATTAAATTTCAATCACTAAAACAAGATGAGTGGTTAAGATGGACTAAAATTCATATATATACCAAAATTGATATTTAGAAACTGGCTACACCAAAACTATCTTGGAGACGGACCATTCTTTGCTCTTCTGTGGTCTTTCTATAGCATGTTTAGTTTTTGAGAATTGTTGCTTTTTCAAGCTACATTACAAGCAAAAACAAAGAGAAGATAAAAAAAACAAACTAAAGAATGCAAAAAAGAACAAAAATGCAGATATTTTGAAGGGACAATAATTAAAGAGTAGAGGTTTCTATTTCGTAGGACACTCAGTCAGCACATGGGAAGTAGTTACAATTGTAAGTTCACCTCAATGGATTAATAAAAATCACCCACATGGCCCCCTGCCCTTTACTTTGATTATATTCAAGTTTCAATTCCTTATTTTACAATTTCCGATACACAATCCAGCAAGTATGTGAATTAACTTCACAAACGTAAACAAACTTTTTGGTGCGCAAAATCATATTGTGTTTTCTTTTAAGTTTGTTGATTTAATGATTATAACGACAGAAATGATAGAGATCGGATTTCTTTAGGTTGGTAAAGAAAAATAAGGAAAAAGATTTTCTAAATCTGAATTTTGTTACATTTGTAAATTTCAGTATATTTTAACCATCTATTCAGTTTTATTTGCTTGAGATTTAATTCCATTCTGGACTTCACATAGGAATGTTAATAGAGCGAGGAATACCCGGAAACTGTGAAATCCGAACTGACAGGTGAGGAGAATATCTAAAATATCACACTGGTGAAAAAAAGTGGACGGGTTTGGAGTTGGGTTTTGGGTGGAACTAACTCCAAATCGTTAGGTACTCGCACAACCCTGAATAAATCCTCAAAATAAAACACACATGCGTACAAGCTTTTAATTTACTTCATGTATAATTTATTTAAAAAATTTGGGACTCAAATTTTATTAATAAAATTGCAATTTAATTAATTGTGAATTTTTAAAATTAAATCAGTTGAATTTTTTTATGGAAAATAACTTTATATTGAATTATAAATTTAATTGTACAAGATAAAAGGTTATACAAGTGCACGAAACAACACCAAAACAAGTAAACTATCACTGAACTCTTTATCATAGCAACAAACAAAACTCTCTTGCCATACAAAACCATCTTACATCTCACCACCATTTGAATTTGCTTAAACAAAAAATTAACAGCTTGAGAAGCACGAGAATAGATACAAAAATTCACATTGAGTCAATAAGAATGTCATAGCACTTAAAATTATTACTTTTCTGATACAATCTTATAGCTAAAATTTATCAATTTATGATAAAATGAAGTACGATGTTTACAATATATGAGAGCATACATCAAAATTATGTGAAATTTTAGGAAGGGGATTACCCTAAAACCGCTCGAACCCGAGTGGGTGTGGAATGGGCAAGTGAAAAAATCTCTGAAACGTTAAATGGGAAATCCCCGAACCCGCACTACCCGCACCGAACTTGCGTCATTGACATCTCTAACCCCGAAGACAACTAAAATCATTACTAACTATTAAAACTAAATGAATTGTTAAGATTGACTGAAATTTATAAATGTCACACCTATCAAATTAAAAGAGTCTTTATCCGAATAATAAACAATCGACCAAAATGATAAAAGTATAAAAAACAAATCGACTATATCAAGAATATTGAACTTCTCTTTTTGGAATTATCAATGATATAAGTTTGTACATGTCAAATTATTATTAATTTGTTTTAATTGTTAGGAAATTTTGAAGGAGCTAGGAATTGATACGTGATCATCCTCCCACCTTTAGAGGATGTACCAATTGAACTAAAATCAATTGGTAGAAAATCATAATTCTTGGTTAATGACTTTATCACATTCAAATAGTAAATTAATGCTTTTTTTAACGAAGTTAAAAAACCATTAAAGTTTAGAGTAGTAAAAGCATTTAACATTAATGGTTAAATATAAGGCTTAATGCATCTACACCCCCTAAACTTATCCAAAAAAGACTGTTGTCACCCTGAACTTTGAAATGTGCAGATAGCCTCCTAAACTTGTCTAAAATGCATTACTTTACCACCTTGTAAAAATATCGACTTCAAGAACAAGAAGATGAAAATGATGGGCCAAGAATCGATACAATATTATGATTAGTTGAAGAAAATATTTAGAATTAGAGATTAAGTTTTGAAGAAGATGAAAAATATATATTAGCGATTTTGAATGGTAAGAATTAGAATGTTAGGGATTTTTTTTATTCATTTTCTATTCCACCAACATACTTCACGCGTGTGTATTTTGATGGTCATTCATGTAGCAAGTTAGGTCAACACAAGGGGGTAAAGTGACGTGTTTTAGACAAGTACAGAGGGCTATCTGTCACATTTCAAAGTTCAGGATGACAACAACCCTTTTTGGACAAATTTAGGGGGTTGTAGATGCATTAAGCCTAAATATAAAATGGACAAACTTTAGAAAAAGTAACACATATTTTCACTCATTTACAAAAATGAGTTTGTGGTTTCAAAATTTTTGTAAAAAGGGTTCGTGATTTTTGAATAGTGGTATTATATTAAATATTTTACACAATGCAACATTTTAATTATTTAATCTTATTATTTAAAATTATATGTCATGATTTGAGTAATTTTGAGAAATTTTTTATTTTTATCATTTTTAAAGTTTGTTATTATAATTTAATTAATAAATATTTGCACTATTTAAAAAGTACAAAATTTATCGATCATATGTATTGTGTTTTTATTAACAATCCCACAAAAATTCAGATAAAAGCGATTAAGATTACTCATTTTTGTGACACAATTTAATAATGAGAATATTTTATTCACAAATTTTTTAAAGTCACAGACCCTTTTTTGAAAAAAATTTCATGAGATCCAGTCTCACAAACAAGTGAAATCACAATGTATTTTTTTTAAGTTTACCCATATAAAATACAAATTGATTATATCACTCCATGTACTCATTTCTAGACCTGCTCACTAGATTAGGGGCCCGATGAACCCGACTCGAGCCCGCTCTCATGGATCGGGATGGATCGGGCTTGGACACTCATAATTTCACTAAGCCCGAGCCGAGCACGAGCCCGTTAAAACATGAAGTTTACTGGGTCGGGCTTGGTCTTTATGTAAAACCTAAATCCAACCAGAGCATGGTCCGGCAAATAATAATTTTTATTATATATTTATATGTTATATTTTATAATTTTTAAGATTTTTATATACCGTTATTAAAATTTTATATAAATATTAAAGATTTTATATAAATTAGATGAAATAATTTGCATGTATATTTTGTTATTTTTTCATTTAGTATAATATTATATTAAAATAAAATAATATTCACGATCTTAGATCGGGTCTGGGAATGATATCGTAAACCCAATTCGGATCCGAAATTTTAAATATGAACTTAATTTGACATTTTCAGTCAAATTTCGATCAAACCCGATCCAAAATCCGCCTAGCCCTCTCAATAAACAATTTTACTCGTATGAGTTACATTCCAATCAATTATTTTTATTCATACAACTTTTGTATAATATTACCTCCTTTTTTTTAGTAATCTTCTTACACATCCCACACTTTTATAAAATAATTAATAAAAATATGTAAATATTAATCTACCCTTGATGATTTACTTTTCCACCCTTGTGAATTTAATATTATAAAATAAAATACATATATAAAAAAAAGTGGGTTCTTAAAATTCACCTAGGTTTTCCTAAAAACCGCTTGACTTTTACAATTTTACCCTCTTATAAAAATTGAATTTTTTCCCTTTCAACTTTTCATTTTCCCTCTCAACTTTTCATCTTCTTCCTTAAACTCTCAACTTCTTTGAAAATTTTCACTTCCAAGTCATTCAAATCTCAATCTTTTAACAAAATCAACACAAAAATCATTCAAAAACAACATATGATGAAGGAAGATCCATCAATTTGTTATCGGGTATGCTTTTATTTCGCAAAATTCAATGAAAAAATGAACTTATAACCCTAATTCTCAAAATCTCACTTCCAAACATCTCAAACCTTAATTTTTCAACAAAATCAACATTAAAATCATGTGAAAGCAACATAGTAAGAAAGAAAAATTACAAATCATTCTCGGTTAAGGTTTTATTTCCCAAATTACATGAAAAAAAAATCTTTTGACATAATAATGCGACAAAATCTACAAGAGTGACCACTGTGTGTTTTTTCATTTTATAATAAATTCACAAATTGCAAGATAACTCCATTTTAACTTATTTCCAACCAGATATGCTTACCGTATATACACATATCACTCTAAGCTAGTGTAAATATGTGAATACAATTAAGAGACAGCTTGTGACAGAAGCAATCAACCATTTTGTTAGTTGATAGGTTGTGACAGACGGAATCAACCATTTTGTGGTACTTGTTGTATATGAATGGGAAACGATTTTACTTTTATTGTTAGTCACTATATTGCAAGATAATCTCAATTTAACTTATTTCCAACTAGAAATGATTACCATTTAACCACATATTGCTCCAAGCTAGTGTAAATATGTGAATACAATTAGTTGACATGTTGTGACAGACGGAATCAACTATTTTGTGGTACATGTATGTGAATGAGAATCTATTTTACTTTCATTGGTAGTCACTATATTGCAAGATAACCTCATTTCAACTTATTTCCAACTAGAAATTGCTACCATTTAAACATATATCACTCAAAGATGGTGTAAATATGCGAACACAATTAGTTAACATATTAGGACATACAAAATCATCATTTTGTGGTACTCGTATGTGAATTAAAACTGATTTTACTTTCATTGGTAGTCACTATACTACAAGATTACCCCATTTGAACTTATTCTCAACCAGAATTGACTATCATTTAAACACACATCACTCTAAATTGGTGTAAATATGCGAACAAAATAATTTAACAGGTCATGATAGACAGAATCAACTATTTTATGATACTTATATGTGAATGAGAACTTGTATTATTTTCTTAAAATACTTTTTTTCAAATTAATAGATGCTATTTTTAATTTTATTGTGTTTGTATTGCATTAAGTTAGTGAACTTAATATCAAAATGAAAAAATACCTATTATCACTTTTGTAGATCTTTGTCGTTTCTGTAGATCTTTGTCGCACTGAATAACATAAGCGATAAAGATCTACAAAAGCGATAAATATGTATTTTTTTCATTTTGATCATAATTTTACCAACTTAATTGTAATTTATGCAACACAAACACAATAAAATTAAAGATAACATCTATTAATTTGAAATAAAGTATTTTAAGAAAACTATACAAGTTTTCATTCACATACAAGTACCACAAAATGGTTGATTTTGTATGTCACAATATGTTAAATGATTGTGTTCGCATATTTACACCATCTTTGAGTGATATGTGTTTAAAGGGTAGAAATTTCTAGTTGGGAATAAGATGAAATGATGTCATCTTGCAATATAGTGACAACCAATGAAAATAAAATCGTTTTCATTCACATACAAGTACCACAAAATGGTTGATTCCGTCTGTCGTAACCTGTCAACTAATTGTATTCACAAATTTACACTAACTTGAAGCGATATGTGTTTAAATGGTAATCATTTCTGGTTATAAATAAGTTAAAATGAGGTTATCTTGCAATATAGTGACTAACAACGAAAGTAAAATCGGTTCTCATACACATATAATAAGTACCACAAAATGGTTGATTCCGTCTGTCACAACCTGTCAACTAATTGTATTTTCATATTTACACTAGCTTTGAGTGATATGTGTTTAAATGGTAGTTAATTCTAGTTGATAATAAGTTCAAATGTGATTATCTTGTAGTATAGTTATTACCAATGAAAGTAAAATAAGTTTTCCATTCACATACATGTACCACAAAATGATTGAATTTGTAATTCATAATATGTTAACTAATTGTGTTCACATATTTACACCATCTTTGAGTGATATGTGTTTAAATGATAGCAATTTCTAGTTGGGAATAAGACGAAATGATGTTATCTTGAAATATAGTGACTACCAATGAAAATAAAATCGATTTTCATTCATATACAAGTACCACAAAATGTTTAATCCCCGTCTGTCATAACCTTTCAACTAATTGTATTCATATATTTACACTAACTTGAAGCGATATGTGTTTAAATGGTAATTATTTCTGGTTAGAAATAAGTTAAAATGAGATTATCTTGCAATATAGTGACTAACAATGAAAGTAAAATCGATTCTCATACACATACAACAAGTACCACAAAATGGTTGTTTTCATCTGTCACAACCTGTCAACTAATTGTATTCACATATTTACACTAGCTTTGAGTGATATGCGTTTAAATGGTAGTCAATTCTAGTTGAGAATAAGTTGAAATTGGGTTATCTTGTAGTATAGTGATTACCAATGAAAGTAAAACAAGTTTTTATTCACATACATGTACCACAAAATGGTTGATTTTGTATGTCACAATATGTTAAATGATTGTGTTTGCATATTTACACTATATTTGAGTGATATGTGTTTAAATGATAGTAATTTCTAGTTGGGAATAAGATGAAATGATGTTATCTTGCAATATAGTGACTTGCAATGAAAATAAAATCGGTTTTCATTCACATACAAGTACCACAAAATGGTAAATTCCGTCTGTCATAATTTGTCAACTAATTGTATTCGCATATTAACAATAACTTGGAGCGATATGTGTTTAAATGGTAATTATTTTTGGTTAGAAATAAGTTAAAATGAGGTAATCTTGCAATATAGTGACTAACAATGAAAGTAAAATCGATTCTCATACACATACAAGTACCATAAAATGGTTAATTCCGCCTGTCATAACTTGTCAACTAATTGTATTCACATATTTACACTAGCTTTGATTGATATGTGTTTAAATGGTAGTCAATTCTAGTTGAGAATAAGTTCAAATGGGGTTATCTTGTAGTATAGTGATTACCAATAAAAGTAAAATAAGTTTTCATTCACATACGAGTACCACAAAATGGTTGATTTTGTATGTCACGATATGTTAACTAATTGTGTTCACATATTTACACCATCTTTGAGTGATATGTGTTTAAATGGTAGCAATTTCCAGTAGGGAATAAGTTGAAATGAGGTTATCTTGCAATATAGTGATTACTAATGAAAGTAAAATCGATTCTCATTCACATACAATTACCACAAAATGGTTGATTTCATCTGTCACAGCCCGTCAACTAATTGTATTCACATATTTACACTAGCTTGGAGTGATATGTGTTTAAATAGTAATCATTTCTGGTTGGAAATAAGTTAAAATGAGGTTATCTTGTAATATAGTGATTAACAATGAAAGTAAAATTGATTCCCATTCATATACAACAAGTATCACATAATGGTTGATTCCGTCTGTCACAACCTGTCAATTAACAAAATGGTTGATTCCGTTTGTCACAACCTGTCTACTAATTGTATTCACATATTTACACTACCTTGGAGTGATATGTGTTTATATGGTTTTCAATTCTAGTCGGAAATAAGTTAAAATGAGGTTATCTTGCAATTTGTGAATTTATTATATAATGAAAAACATACAGTGGTCGTTCTTGTAGATTTCATCACATTATTCTGTTAAACGATATTTTTTATGTAATTTGCGAAATAAAACCTTAACCGAGAACAATTTGTGGTTTTTTTTTCAGACTATGTTGCTTTCACATGATTTTAGTGTTGATTTTGTTGAAAGATTAATGTTTGGGATGTTTGGAAGTGAGATTTTGAGAATCAGGGTTCGAAGTTCGTTTTTCATAGAATTTTACAAAATAAAAACTTACCCGATATCAAACTGATGGGTTTCACTTCATCATATGTTCCTCTTAAATGATTTTTGTGTCAATTTTGTTGAAAAATTGAGATTTGATTGGCTTGGAAGTGGAGATTTTTGAAAGAAGTTGAGAGCTTGAGGAAGAAAATGAAAAGTTGAAAGAAAAAATGAAAGGTTGAAAGAGGAAAAGTTCGTGGGCAAAATAATCAACTAAAGAAAAATATTGGGCTGTTCTTAAGAAAATCCAGACTAATTTTAAAATTACCTAAAAAAAATCATAAAATATAAAAATGAATTATAATTTTAAATTTTTATAGTACATGAAAAAACCGATGTAGTAATAATTATGTTATTAAAATCCCAGTTTTAAATGAAATATCAGAAAACATGACACGACAGAGGGCCCACAATAAATTAAAATCTGGATTCTGGAGTCCATATAATATAACAAGTCATCATTACACATTAATAACTCCATGCCTGACCTCCATCTCCTCTCTCTCTCTCCCATTCATTACCTCACCTCTGAAATCAAAATCTGAAGAACAAGAAGAAGATGAGAAGCAGCAATCACTTAATAGGCCTACTCAACTTCTTAACCTTCCTACTCTCCATCCCGATCCTCGGCGGCGGAATATGGCTCAGCAGCAGAGCCAACAACACCGACTGCTTGAAATTCCTCCAGTGGCCGTTGATCGTCATCGGAGTCTCCATCATGGTCGTCTCTTTAGCCGGATTCGCCGGCGCCTGCTACAGGAACACTTTCTTGCTGTGGCTTTACCTGTTCGTTATGTTCTTCGTCATCGCGGCTCTGATCGGATTCATAATATTTGCGTACGCGGTGACGGATAAAGGGGCGGGGAGGCCGTTGATGAACAGATCTTATTTGGATTACTATTTGCAGGATTATTCGGGGTGGTTAGAGGAGCGAGTGGCCAGCGATGGCTACTGGAGTAAGATCAGTTCATGTATTAGGGATTCTAAGGTGTGTGCTAAAATGGGAGTTACCGTTAATGGCGTCCCGGAAACTGCTGACATGTTTTATCAGAGGAAGCTCAGCCCTATTCAGGTACTCTACTTTTTCTCCTTTTTTTTTTTGTCAAAGCATAGCATGAGTTTTGCATATAGTTCATGGTTGCTATGATTTTTTGTAAGAACATATGGGTGCTTATAGGTTTATTATGATAATCCACAACAAATTTATGAACCAAGTAATTCTGAGTTAAAAAATCTTTATAAAATCAATAATAAACTCCATGCCTATTTTATGCCAATTCCTTTTAATCATGGACAAATATGTTTGTTGAAAGTTATTTTCCATGTTCTGTCACGTGTAAACTTCATCATTAGTAATAAGTTAAATGCCCAAATTTTCTCATAAAACTGTTGCATCAAAATTTTGAAAATGATTCAGCAACGTGTTAATGTTAATTTTAGTTGATTTCACTTTTCTTATTTTTTATTTTTTATTTTCTCTTTTCAGCTCTTAGAAGTTGATATGTAACGTTGATAGTAAAATGATTTAAATTTTAAAAATTAATATAATTATTATGTCACTTTAAAAATGTAGGGGATAATAGATTTTCTAAAACAAGTATGAACAAATTTCGATTCATTAGCTCTTATTAATATTTAATGTGTGATTACTGGCTTACGAAGTCTGGATAATTTATTGAGCTTATGGTAGTAGTTGGAAGGAACCTTTTAGCACACGTATGTAAAACATGACATGTGTAGGCAAATGAGGAACCCGTATAATGCGGTTGTTTATGCGTGAAAATTGTCCCTCCCTTGTCTTTGTTTGTGGTAATGACGAAAACCCACGAAGGCCAAATAATTTTTTTATCACCGTTTCCATTATAAATGACATTTTATTTTTGATAAAATACAATACTATTATCATTCATTTTATTTATGAGTATGGTTAAATTATTTTATGAAGAAAGTTAGTTTTGGAAGGCAGAACTTTTTACTTCTTTCCTCCGTTTTAAGAAGGTATCAATTTAATTATGTTAAATTAGTTATACAATTATAGTTTTTTTTTTTTTTTTTGAGTCATGTAGGCATATTTTTTTGTCAATTTTGAACTTTGCAAAAAATTTTGCTATGCCTCATTACATAATTTTTTTTCAAAGTTACTTTGCAATTAAGTTATTTTCATCGTATATTTCTCAAACTGGTCGGTTGCTTCATGTGGCCACTGCTAAAACCAAGGAAAAGTTTCTCATTATCCAGGGTGGAGTAGTTACTAAATTTTCCATTACAAGTTTAATAAAAATTTTATTTTTCGAATCACAACATTAATATAATCTTTGAATATGTGCACACATTTTTTCGTATGTAAATTACTAAACATACGTGTGTGGTCATATTTTATCCTTTATCCAATTTGTTATGTTTTCTAACCTCATCTGAAATATTTTACTAAGATAGAATTTTGGATAAAGTACCAAAAAGATTTCTTGATATTACGGAAATTTTAATATATAAAAATTATTCGAAATGACGTAAAAAATATATAAATTTGTCACTTTGTTATTGAGAAATGAGAATTAATTTTCTATGGGGGTGGAACTGGTTGGTTTGTCTTTTAACTTGGCTTTATCCTTTGGGGATTTTATTGAAGTAGAATACTAGAGAATATGGATATCCTATTTCTCTTTTTGCTGGAATATATAATTGAAGTCAAAGATACTAGAAATCTGGAATCCCATCTTTTACCTAAAGTTTCCTCCTTTTTTTCTTCTATGCTCTACGTATACGTTACCCATTCGTGCTTTATAATAACTCGAAAGTCTTTTTACGGTGTTTGACATATTAACTTATTGAACATTAGTACATTAAAGAAATATATAAATTTATTATATTCGTCAACTGAGTGAATTTGCATGGCACGAGCTCTGTATAATACATCTTGTAATGTTTATATAGAGTGGACGCATGCAGTACAAACATTTTACATTGCCTCACTCTCAGATTATATTTCTTTATTGAACTAAAATTAAACAATTTTAATATAGCGAACATAAAAAGTATTATAAACTAGAAAAAAAGTTACATTAAGTTATCATGTTCTAGTTTTTCAATAAAAAGTTATCATGTTCTATATATGACTTTATAATACAAGCCCATCTCCCATCATTTGTTGAAAATTTTCTTTTATTGGCAGTTTGAGTATTAGGAATGAAACATGCATATACATTAAAAATATTCAGAAATGTATTTATTACGTTCATTTAATCTAAGTCGCTGATACAGTGTACTGAAAATTGAAGTTTTGGGCAAGTTTTGTCTGGTTCACATAGCAAAATGCAGAGCTTGGTTGCCATTCTTAGCCTAATGGCCTCCGTTACAGTACACAGAGTTACAGACTATTAGAAATTTGGCTTTATAGATTGTAAAATCTTTCATCACTTGACAGTGCTTAGATCAGGATAGAGTATGGCAAATTCTAAATGGTAGGCTCGTGACATTTTTTAGATATTTGAAAGGACCCACACCGAACGAAAAAATATCAATAATTACGAATAAAATATATATTTTTCTTTCTAGGTTAGGAGACAACTTTAACAAATTTAGAGAATCTTCATCCTTGTGTTTCGAGTCTGTACTCCTCAAAAAAGTAAAATAAAATTTTAGCTATGTAAATGTTGTTTTACTCATATTATTTCAAGGAATAAGTGTGCCACCAACTCTTGTCCAAAACAAATATCTATCACATATTGAACTTGTTAATTTGGACTAATTTGATTGAAATTTGTGATCTACTGGGATAAATTCATACTAAGGAGTCATTTAAATGTTAGATACCTTCAAAAAAAAAAAAAAAAATGGGTAGGATTTTTATTAAAACCAATAAAACATCTATTACATTATTAAAATGATTAATTTATCCCTTTATACTCTGTTAATAATTCTCTTTCTTCTTAATTACTATTTATAACTTTATATTTATTTAATCTATTTTCTAATTAATATAAGGGTAAATTAGGAAAAAATGTTAGACAAATAGAATGTTAAGTAAAATGACAATCCTTTGGCACCAGATGGAGTATAAAAAATAAAGCAAGCAATTTTCGATAGAATACGGTTTATTAATTGTGTATTCAACCTCGAAACGTATAATCAAATTCATACAAAAATTACGATTTGTTAGACCATAATCAAAATTTTTTTTCATTGTTTGTGCAGTCGGGTTGCTGTAAGCCACCAACAGAATGTGGATTCACATACATTAATGAAACAGTGTGGACAGCAGGTGGAGGTTTTGTTTCAAACACAGACTGCAATTTGTGGAGCAATGATCAACAACAGCTCTGCTATTCTTGCAACTCTTGCAAGGCTGGAGTTTTGGGCAGCTTAAGGAAGAGTTGGAGAAAGGTTTCAGTAATCAATATCGTGATTCTAATAATACTAGTTATAGTTTATGTGATTGGATGTGCTGCCTTCAGGAACAATCGCCGGATCGATAACGATGAACCTTATGGCCAAGCTAGGATGACTAAATCACAACCTAGTCATTTCCATCTCTAGTGCTTTAGGTTCGTGATATGTTGTATGTTAGGAAAGTTGTGCATTTTATGGTTTTGTTTATTTTTAACTTGAATTTGTTTGATCCTTTTGTAAGAGTTTATGCATGGATGTATATTAATATTAATGTGTAACTTTCAGGTTTTGTGTTGATTTTCTTCCACCAAATATTTCGTTGTGATTGAATGGAAGACAATAAAAGTAATTTACCTACTGAATTGATGAACGATTTTTTCTTTTCTTGTATTTGTATGTGCAAGTGTCATTGACATAATTACTAGCTAGTGATTTTACTGGAAAAACTATTTAACTCGGTTTTATTTCATAGTTAGGCCCATATATATGACCTTGATCGAGCCCTCACACTAGATAGGAATTGGTAATTAAACCATATGTAAAAAAAAAAAATTAAATTTTATTGTTTTTACAACATGAAGAAAGTATTATTAACTTTATCATATTATTATTAGATTATATTTTTCTTTCACCCATTTTTATGTTAACTTGTTAATCCTTGTAACCATCTTCTCCTTTTTTTTTATTTGAATTTCACAACTTCAAACGTTCATATTTCACAAATCGTTAATTTTTTTCGAATCGACGCTTTAAAATATATTGTTCATCTTAATTTTATTTTTATAATGACATGCACTTTGATTTTTTTCGAAAAAAATAATGTATCGCAATCTTATACATGATATAATTGTGGTATATGCCCGTTTTTACTATTTTTTCATGAAAGTGTTATACATAGTATAAGAGTTGTATACTATATATACAATCTTTTTTTTTCATTTATGTTCACTAAAGTACTGAATTTCTCATAAAAAGCATGACATGAAAACCATAAACTTGTCTTATACATGATATAATAGTGGTATAATGTATTTATATAGTATAATCACCCTTTTAATAATTTATCACAATGTTATACATGGTATAATAGTGGTAAAATACCCCGTTTTTTACTACCTTTTAATGAAAGCTTTATACATGGTATAATGTGGTATGATATGTTTATATAATCTTTCAACAATACTGAATTTCCCATAAAAATCATGATATAAAAACCTTAAACCTGGAATGAAAGTTCGTATACATTGAATAATAGTGGTACAATGTATTTATATAGTATATTTCCCCTATATGTATTTATCACAGCATTATACATTGTATAATATTGGTATAATACTCATTTTTTACTACCTTTTCATCAAGGCCTTATACATAGTATAAGAGTGATTAATGTATTTATATAATCTTTTTTTCACCTTTGTGTTCATAATATTACTGAATTTCTCATAAAAATCATAACATGGATATGAAAGCTCTTCTATATTGTATAGTAGTGGTATAATATATTTATATAGTATCTTCTCATTTTTGTTTACAATGTAGCTCACTTTCTAGTAAAAAAATCATGATATGTAGACCTTATACCTTGAATAAGAGTGGTATCACGTGTTCAATGAAAAGGTTGACTTGAAACAAATGCATTATACCTTGTATAAGAGTGGTATAAGGTCTTTACTTCATGTTAGATATTTCATCGAACATGTTGCAGGCGTAATTAAACAAAGTGATGACCAAATGTTGCATTTTCCAATATTTGCATCAATAAAGTGATGAACAAATGCTTTTTTTTATCAAAGCAAATTACCTATATAGATTGAAAGAAAATCAATCACAAAATCTTAAATGCCAATGCCCAAGTTAAATGACCATAGGATACAAGAAACACTACTTTAATCAACACTACTTTTTGTCTTCTTCTATTGATAAAGCTCCACCTTCCATAACTCCTCCCAAAAATCACTCACAATTGCTAACAAGTTGCAGAAAAAAATGATCCAGAACCGCTCAGATTTTGCCCCAATGGAGCCTTTCGCAAATTCCTCTTTGCTTTTACTGGACCTTCCGCAGATTCGTCAGAAGATGTGTTGCATGGACACACATCAAGCGATTCAGAAAACTTGACAAGGACATGCGCATCATATGAAACTACAAATCACGAATGGATTGATAGATTCATTGATAAATTGATAAACTAGAGGATCCACCTCCAAGAACCACTACTATGAACAACATGAGCAGCCATAGATTTCAAATATAAAGACATGAAAAATCAGATACCAAAATTTCAAATCCTTTTTCTGATTCTAGGTCACAAAACAACAAACGCAGAAAATCTTTTCCATTGAATAGAAAGTAGAGGAAGAGAGACTTTATTGGTGTGTTGGAGAACATCAGTCTTGTTCTTGGAGCGCCGAACTTTGATAACCGGCGTTGTGTAGACTGAACTTGTGCGACGTCGAGGCATGTGCTGGATTGAAAGGGCTGGAGCTTGCCTAGAGGCGGAGCTCACGAAGAAGCCGGCGTCGGCGGAGCTCGCGTAGAGGTGAAGCCTGACTTTGCCGAATCTACGTAGCCATAGTCGTGGTTTGCCAAAGCTGTGGTTGAAGTGCCGGCAAAAGTAACATAAGACTCTGCCAAAATATAATTAATAATGGAAAAGAGAATGGCGTATTAACAAAAAAAACTATAAATCTGAAAACATGACAGACCCTAAAAAATATTTTGCCTGTATTTGGTATAAAAAAAAACCAGCCCATAGGATTAAGAAGCAAATTTGTTTAGTGGTTCAGTCATGGTTTTAAACTAGGTTCATTCGTAAAAGTTGAACGTAATTGAATCGATGGCAGGATTAGATTAAAATACTTATATTATAAATAATTTGACAGAAAAATATTATTATAAATTATAGTACTACTGTGAGCACGGGATTTTGATCCTTCACGCTCACAACTACATCAATAATTGATTATATTTTATGTGTGCTTTCTATAATAATGACTTTGCCTTTGATATAATTATTATTACTTTACCCTTTCCAACCATTAAATTAATGTGTAAATAATTATAAACTTCCTGAAATTTAACATAATACACTATCACCCATCTTAGTTTTGTCAATAAATATAATATGTCCTCGCATTTTATTCTCATCCAATTATTATCTATTGAGTTTTTTTCACTTTTTTATACATATTAATGATATGGGTTACGTGCGTTGACACATAAATATATGCACGAACCAATTCAGTTTCATCTCGAAATGACAAGTTTGAATTAACCCACTTCATTTCCAAGATTTTTCACTTTTGAAATTTACTTTGAATAAGGTGATATTCAATCATAAGCCCAACTCCGGTTCTTGATACTAAACCATATTGTACCTTCTAAATAACCTGAATATTATCAGTTAAATCCCTAGATTCAGTAATCTAGTTGACATGGGATAACAAATTAGGAATTGGTCTGGACATATATGATGTTCTTAATGATGACAATCTCGTACTAATTTATCCAATCTTGAAATTAGAATGATTTTATTAAGTCCCACTTTTACCTGCTTTTGATTCTGATAAGATGTTAACTCGAGTATCGTTTCGAGCCGATACAAACTCCAGCAAACGAATGGAAATCAGATTAATTTATCAACTAAGAACTGGTTGACAGCAGTGTTTAAAGATTGGAAGAGACTAATTGGGTTTTCAACTTCTATATATATATATTCCATCCCATGCAAACAAAGACAACTTAAATAAACAGCAACATGAGAAATAGCCACGTAGGGGTTTGCTGTAACTCCCATCTGACCACTACATCTAGAAAGGTGGAAACTAACTTCCCTCACCTCTAAGAACAAGTCAAACAAATAACTAAAACAGAAATACTGAAACAATAAAACATTAATTGGAAAACACTTGGGAATCATTTCACTTGGAATAATCTTCCAAGTATTTCGAAGCACTGGTAGCTCGACCCGATCGACGTGGCAGCTTGGGTGTGGATTCCTTCAGCGTATCAATAATCGTGACCTTTAACATCAATCGCGCTACCAAAAAATCCTTTCAGGCATAAATTAGTTAGGATTTTTCTGAATCGACTGACCACACGTTAACATAAACTTGGTTGCGTTGTGCAACGTCATGAGAATTTGTTTTCATAACAACATTGCTTCCTTAAAGATCGCATCAATGTTACAATGTGTGATAAATCAA